>JASKGM010000007.1:2017694-2033899 GCA_034509205.1 Ceratonia siliqua
TTTTTTTATGGGTTTTCAGTGGAATTTTATATTCCCCGAGATCCTAACTCTCACAGGCATTCTGTGGAGGTCATCCTCCCCAATGTTCTAGTTTTCGTAGACTTTTAGTGAAATATCATTTTCCCAAAAGTCTTAATTATCACGGGCATTCAGTAGAGACACGTTCTTTCCTATGTCCTAATTCACTGTCTAAGGCTTTAAGTGGAAATTTAATTTCCCCTAAATGTCCTAATGTTTTTTTAATTAATTAATCAATTTAACAAAATTTCGAACTACGTTGACCTTGATCCCTTTTTGGGGTATGTAGGCACTTACTTGGTAAGGCAGGTCTAGTTATTTATTTTTCATATTTTGTCCAATATTATTTTTATTAATAAGTGGGGTAATTATAATACATTAAAATTTTTTAAGCACAAACAATTTAGGGTAACCATCCTTAGGGATGGACGTCGTGGGGTGTCTAACACCTTCCCCACACGTAATTAGACTCCCGAACCCTTTCCTCTGGTTTCAAGGGCCAGTTTTCATTCATTTTTTAGGATCCCAATTATCCTTCTAATTAATTGGTGGCGACTCCAAATTTTCTCTGCGTTTTCTCTTACGCGCCTCAAAGTCATAAAATGATGGCTATTTCACCGGCCATCACGTTGTGACACTGATATTCTTTTAGAATGGGACACATGGTAAGTTTAGAAGTAAGCTAACTTTCCAAAAATTTCTAATTTAAAGAAAGTGTAAACTTTTCCTAAAATTCGAGATATTACTCCCCACACTTTCTATTACTTGATATATGTAAAACCCAATAAAAATAGTTCCCATATACCCCTTAATTAGTATGCATTTAGCTTTATTAGGAAACACTTATTTCCACTCACATTATTTGGACTATAACGCTTTTTAAGGTTAAATATAATTCAAGGATCACATGGATGACATTACATGGCCATTTAAGTGGGCCAAGCTGGGCAAGCTCGCTTATTGGTGGACTTAATAGCCAAGCCAATCCACTTAGGGTGGGTTGGTGGGGTAAACAAGCCAATCCATAAAAAAATTAATAAATGATAATAAATAACACAAAAGAAATACTTTAATTAATGATTAATAAAACCATATCATTACTGATATAAACATAATAAAATTCATATATACTAAATTATATAATAACTTATATCAAATATTCTTAAATGTTTCATTAAGATAATTGAAAAAAGAATAATCAAATAATCTAAATACTTTAACTAAACATAATGTTATATGTTCATAAAAATATCTTTCAATATCAAATAAATTTAAATAGTTAAAGCTCACATATGCTACAATTAAATATTATCAAGTATTGATAATAAAATCATAAAATATAAAAAATTCATGACTCCAAATCCTAACATGATTCATAACTTCATTAATAAATAATAATCTTAAACTTTATAAACTTCCTAAAGATACAATACAAATCATCTTAAAATTATAATTATAACGTACATCCATAAATATCAAATAAATTAAAACATTTAATCTCAAACACTCTAGGGTTAGAGTAGAGATGACAAAATTATACAAGGAGTAAATTAAAAAGTTCAAAAAAAAAAGTGCACAAAGTGAGTTAGTTTATGGATTAAGTGGGCCAGATCAATTTTGACCAAATTCTAAGTTGATTGAATCCACCATTTTTGGTGGGCTAAATGTGCCCAATTCGACACATCTATTTTTATTATATCTGTTGTATATGACTAACATTTTGATAGTTTTAATTAAATGTTAAGGATAATTAATAAAAAATATTTTAGGGGACGTTTTGTTCATGGATTCTTCCAAGTTTTATATGAATCACAATTTGGAAATCTTAATTTTCCATGTTTGGTGCAAGATTTGAAAAAACAATTTTCAGAAAACTAGAATTCTTAGAAACACTTTTTAGCAAACTTTCCTACAAAAATTTTCCATGGGACGAGGTGGTATTCTTGGATTTTCACACAATAGAAAAAATTTTATGGGATAAAATGACCCTTTTAGCCACCACCCAATAACTCCACATGCAACTTCAACCACCCCTATAACTCCGCTGCAACTCTGACCACCTGCGAGACCTAAAAAATTTCACAAATGACATCCATTATAATCTTTTCAAAAACAAACTATTTTTATTTGTAAAATATATTTAAATAAGAAAAAGTTAAAAAAAACATTTATGATCAAATCCATTTAATGTGGGTATCACAATATCAACGAGATAAAAGAACAATTTTTTTTTAATAATCTATATAAGGGTATTTTAGTAAAAATGAAAATGGCCATCATTTTAATTTACTACTAACCAAACACAATTTCCAATAATATTTCTCAAAACAAAATTCAAATTCTCATAAATTATATTTATCGAAGCAAAAAATTTCTCTCAACCAAAACCCACCTCCATTAACAAAACAAAAACTATGTTGTAAACCCAGCAACTTCCCTGGCCTTTAAACAACACTGCCATTAACAATTGCAACCAAAAACTCTTCGTTCTGTTGCCACCGTTGCACCTCTATCCAATATCAGTAAAGACAGAAGCATATAGTTATAGCTACATCTTTCACTTCTTTTCTCTTTCTTCCTAGTTAAAATACAATATGATTTGAATCATGGAGTTTAGTAAGCTCAAGGTAGCCAGCTAATAACATTTACCAAAGCCCAAGTTTAAATTCATTCAGTCGCATTCACTTTTTATTCATGGTAGAATATCAAGTTGTACCCACTCCAATCTATGCGATGAACATTCTTTTTTCCTTGTTTAAGAGTTGGAATCTAGGAACTGACATGAAATTTGAAACTTGCAAAGGTAAGTATATATCATATTGTGGTTATCTAGAGCCATAGAACTTAACTCTTAGGAGCATCTAGTTATTTGTGTTCGGGATAAGTTTGTTGTAGTGAGTTTACATAAGGATAAATTAGGAGATTGTATAGTCACTTCTTACATGCAAGGTTTTGATAATTTTAATTGGAATTATGGCCTTTGGGATATTGACATGCCTCTATCTGATTCTCGATTCCTTTGGTCAATTACTAAAGGTCCCACGGTTTCTTCATGGATTAACAAATTCTTTCTTCTAAGCATATCGAAGGATATTCTTCTAAATCTAATTTAGGAGACTTTGCCTCATCCTATCCCGAATCATTTCCTAAATATGTAGTCTAGTCATTTTAAGTAGGTTTCTACACCTTTCTGTTATCAAAACATGTGGCTTTGCCAGTCATTTTTATTCTATTTGTTAAAAGTCTTGAGAAGATAATATAATTGAGGGTTGGGAATGCTTTATAAATGTTAGGGACATTAATGATAGGAAAGAAAACATTTTGAGAGATTGGTGATCTTGACAAATTATAAAAGGATTGAGGTTTTTCTTCTGAGTAGGTATCTTAGAGAGCTGGGTTGAGGAAAGGTATTGAGGAGATTTTGGTACATAATGACATATGTGAGGTAGAAATCTAGATGAAAAAAAAAATTCTTAAATTGATATTGGACGATATTTTCTGTTTATTATGAGATAGGCTATATCTGTTTCTATTTGATGAGAGAGGTAGAAGCTATTTGGATTTAAATTATGGCTTTTGTTGTTGCTGGTTTTTTCTCTCCCCATATTTAATCCCTATTGTTGGAGTCCCACATTAAATGCCTGAGTCGATCTATGGGGGTTTATAAGCTCCTTAGGCTCCCTCCCCCTTGAGCTAGCTTTTAGGGATGAGTTCTACCTAAAGGTGGTTGTCCCAATTTCAATATGGAACTAGAGCAAATTCCCCTCCTAATTGTGATCGGTCCCACTCGTTAACCTCTTATGTGAAGAAGAGTGTTGGAGTCTCACATCGGATGCCTGAGTCAGTCTATGGGGGTTTATAAGCACCTTAGGCTCCCTCCCCTTTAAGGTAGCTTTTAGGGGTAAGTTATACCTAAGGTTGGCCGATCCAATTTCAACACCCATTTTCCTTTAGCCTGGAAAGATAGAGCTTGTAGAGAGGAGCATATATGCGTATGTGGGAGAGAGGTTCTCATGAATTATGTTTCTTGGAGCAAAAACAACCAAACTCCCTCCACATAACAAAACAAAAACTATGGTGTAAACCCAACAACTTCCCTGGCCTTTAAACGACATTGCCATAAGCAACTATAACCAAAAACTTTATTCTGTTGCCACTGTTGCACCTCTGTCCAATATGAGTAACGACAAAAGCATATGGTTATAGCTACATCTTTTATCAGGTTCACATCTTTTATCTTTCTTCCCTATTAAGTGTATATCACTAGTATTAGGGATACAATATGATTTGAATTATGGAGTTTAGTAGGCTCAAGGTAGCCAGCCAATAGCATTTACCAAGGCCTAAGTTTAAATTTCATTCAGACGTATTCACTTTTTAGTCACGGTTGAATATTAAGTTACACCCACTCCAATCTATGCTATAAGCATTCTTTTTTCCTTGTTTGAGAGTTGATATCTAAGAATTGACATGAAATTTGAAATTTACAAAGAAAAGCATATATCATATTGTGGTTGCCTAGAGCCATAGTACTTACCTCTGAAAAGCTTCTAGTTATTTGTGTTGGGGATAAGTTTGTTGTAGTGAGATTACACAATGATAAATTAGGAGTTTGCAGAGTCACTTCTTGCATGTAGGGTTTTGATAATTTTAATTGTATCTGATTCTCGATTCCTTTAGTCAATTACTAGAGGTCCCACGGTTTCTTCTTGGCTTAACAAATTCTTTCTTCTTAGCATATGGAAGGATATTGTTTTACATCTAATTCAAGAGATTTTGCCTTATCTTGTCTCGAATCATTTCCTAAATATGGCTTCTACACCTTTCTATTTTGAAAACATGCGGCTTTGCCATTCATTTTTATACTGTTTGTTAAAAGTCATAAGAAGATAGTATAGTTGAGGGCTGAGAAGGCTTTATAAATGTTAGGGACATTAAAGATAAGAAAGACAAGATTTTCAGAGATTGATGCTCTTGATAAATTATAAAATGATGGAGGTCTTTCTTTTGAGTAGGTATCTAGGAGAGCTGGGTTGAGTAAAGATTTTAAGGAGATTTTGGTACATAAGAACATATGTGAGGTAGAAATCTAGATGAAATTTTTTTTCTTAAATTGATATTGGACAACATTTTTTGTTTATTATGAGATAGGCTAGATCTGTTTCTATTGGCTAAAAGGGGTAGAAGCTATCTGTATTTGAATTGTGGCTTTTGTTGTTGCTGGCTTTTTCTCTCTTCATTTTTAATCCTCACTATTGGAGTCCCACATTGGATGCCTGAGTCGATCTATGGGAGTTTATAAGCTCCTTAGGCTTCCTCCCCCTTGAGCTGGCTTTTGGAGATGAGTTCTACCTAAGGGTAGTTGCCCTAATTTCAACATGAAATTAGAGCCAGGTTCCCCTCCTGATTGAGATGGGTCTCACTCGTTAACCTCTGATGTGAGGAAGAGTGTTGGAGTCTCACATCGGATGCCTGAGTCGGTCTATGGGGGTTTATTAGCCCCTTAGGCTTCTCTCCCATTGAGCTAGCTTTTGGGGGTGAGTTCTACCTAACGGTGGCCGCCCCATTTTCAACACCCTCTCTCCCTCAGCTTGGAAAGGTAGAGCTTGCAGAAGGGCATATATATGTATGTGGGAGGAAGGTTCTTGTGTTAATTTTTTACTAAAGTACTTATGGAGGAAGCTGATTGGAACTTAATATGGGATAGATACAGCTGGTGGCAAAGACAGTGTGGATACAGCCCAGTAAATCCTAAATGGTAGCCATAAAGTCATTATGAGCTACAACATCTATTTGACGCTTTCGTGTATATGGATACCTCCCGATCCCTCTTTATTTTAAAAGTTAGTTCCATTATTTTGTGAACCAATTTCATTCACATGTTACCATTCTAGCGAAATTCTCAATATTTACTACCATGGACTACAAGATATAAACTTTTCATTTTTTAATTTTTTTTTTCTGGATTTTTTATTTGATTTTATGAACTTTGGAGCTTGGGTTGTTTATAGGTATTAATTCTTTACATACTTGTCTTTATACTCATTATACATGTGTCCTTCTCGAATCCGAATACAGTCATGTCGCGACTGTTAAATCTCAGCTGTCCATTCAAAAAATGGACAGCCACAATTTTTCATGATATTTTATGTTTCTTTAAATCCTTTTTTTTAATCAAGGTTGTCCGTATGAAAATTGACGGCCCAGATTCATTCAACATCTGGTCACGTCTTTAAAAAAAAACATGACCGAATCCTAATTTGTTCTTCTCACTTTTGGATTTTTTGATTCCATGTTACTGATCATGAGAAGGAGACAAAACTATGAATATTGGTACTTTTAAGTGAAGGGTGTTTGTGAACTGATAATGGAGTTAATTTTATATTGTTGCAGAGGAAGTATTATTGGAGAATGTGGAGCTAGTACTTGAAGCTTTTGATTATCTCCAGCTGCATTTTCTCTAAAGCAAGGTACTGTAACCTCGGCGTTAAACAAACATGTAACTACATTCTTCCATTTATAATAATGATGTACCTTTTTTTTTCTTGGTGAATTGGTTCATTAGTAGATGAATGGATGGCAGTATCAATGTGCATAGGAGCTCCTATTTACTCTTTTTCAATGAAAATTGAATTTTTTTTGCTAGGTTAAGTTAGGGAATTAGGCATGAAAATTTCATGGAAATAGCCAGGCTGGGATGCCATTATAATAGTTTTAGAAGATGTCTTCATTCCTGCATCCCAATGAGGTGATCAAGAGGTACTTCTCAACTCGATCACTCAGTGTCTAATCTTGATGCTTTTGGTTTCTGTTTTCTTTTTGTTTCCCCCCTTTGCTTTTCTTCATTTAGGAGGATACCTTATCCTCTTTTCTTGTAAGATTCTCACTTTTATTAAGGTTTCTATCAAATGAACTGTTAGAAGTCCAACATCGGAAACGTTTGGTTGTTAAGTGTTGTATATAAGGATGTAGCAGTCCTCACCTTCCAATGTGCTTTTGGAAGAATGAGTTAGGCCCACCCGAATTTCTTCATGGTATTAGAGCTTGGGGCCTATGACAAGTTCTTTATCAAGAACAAAAGAAGAAAGATGAAAGATGAAAAAAAAAATTTATACTTAGACATATTATTTGTGAAAAAAGTCTTCTTGTCAAGTATATTTTTTACTATACTTTTTAATTGCAAAAGAGTGTCAAACTTTATAGGGCAAGGAATACTCTGTAGAAGGAGGTTTAACATGAATTTGTGGTAATTTAAAAAAATGATTATTGAAATGGTCAATAGTTAAAGAGAGTTACAAATAATTTATAGAATTACATGTTCTCATTTCCTACTTTTTAATAACATGCAATTAATTAGAAAATAATCTTTTAGCCAAAGGATTAGAGCTATGTTTATATTATTTTGAAGCTTTTGGAAGTTATTGTACGGTTTGAAAACTTATACATAGACTTGCAATATTTGAAATTACTTTCTAGAGCTTTCCCTCTCTTGAGTATGGTTTAATTATACAATCCTCCCATCTATTTTGAAAACTTATACATAATTTCACTTAATCTAACTCTATTAAGAATAAGTTATTCATATTCTTTTTTTAAAAAAAAATAATATTACATATTAGAATGACAGAATTACATTTATTTAAAACACTCACTCATTCATGAAGACAATGAACAGTGAATAGTTTTAAGTAATGATATTTTTTAAACAGAAAAAAAAAAAGAATTTTTTTTCAAGTAATGATAATTTTAAAACAAAATAAAAAAAATTTTCTTAAGTATTTATATTCTTAAATCATAAAAATGAACTTTCAAGTATATTTAAAAATAAATAATTTTTTTAGGTAATATTTTTTTAAAACAAAAAAATTCAAATAATTATATTTTTAAACAAAAAAAATTCAAGTAATGATAATTTAAAAAAAAATTCAAGTCATGGTAAATTTCCCTTTGCATTTGCTTTCTATTATTACTAAATGAATTAAGAATTTCATAATTCTCAAATTACCTTTTTAAGCCTGATTGGCTGGAAAGATAGGATGGGGAAGGAATCTTTTTGCTTTTATATATAATATTAAAATGATGAGGTTGGGAAAATTGTAGGTGTCCAACGGCATCAAGGATAATAGGAAAGATTCTATACGCAACATCAAAAGATGGGCTGGGAAGAGTTTTGGATTGGTATCCACTTTGAACTCCAAGCCAACGATCCCACCGAGATGGGATTGGAAATTGGGAGGGACTTGGCGTGAGATATAAAACCGGGAGGTACGCTCGCGAGGGAGGGGGCGAGGGAGGGGGGAGGGAAATTGATAATGTTGTGGTGTGGTGACTTGGAGAATGTTGAAGTGACAATTAATTAGTAAGGTATAATTTTTTTAGAGCTTACGATTAATTTTTTATTGTCCACAGTTAGTAATCGACTTTAAATAATAGATAAAAAGTTAATTGAGAAATTAAAACTATAATTTTTATAAAATTATGGGAATTAAATTATTTAAAATAAAATTTGAATGATCAAAACTATAATTTTAACAAATTAAAAAAATTAAAAGTACAATTAATCCTTTTTTCTATTTGACTTTGAGTGCAAATTCGTTAGAAAGTGACCTCCATGTTTAACCTCAAACAATTTAAAGTGTAAATTTCTTCATCATTTCACTGATCTTGAAAATTGTTAAGTATAGAAAGGCAAAAGATAAAAAATGGGGGTCAGTAGTGATCTTCGAAAGATAAAAAATGGGGGTCAGTAGTGATCCTGACCGAGTACTTCTTGTCCATCTCTGTCTCTCAAGAACAATTCAATTGATTGGATTGTCGTTTGTCTTGATCCCAGGTGAAAAATGAACTTGATTCATTGACAATGGAAAAGTCTAGGAACTCACTGTTCATGCTCTTGTGAGAATGAGACTCATTTTTTGCATCTTCATCTGCTAACTAAAACAGTCAGTCATAAAGGAAAAAAATTACAGTATTTTGATCAAGACTGTACAGTTTCCATGCAACTTAAATACATGTTATAGATGTCAAGATTCTTTTTTCTTTTTGGATAATTATTTTTCTGGGTGAAATGATGAATTCAATTGGAAGGCTCAAATTTGATGTTGATTACTCACTAGGCAGAAAAATAGTATTAGGGACATCAAATAGGTTGCTAAGAAGACACAATAGTTGGAGATCAAGTAGGATTTTACATTTATTTAAAAGACAATACAGGGGAAAATTTTTTCCAATATTTTAAATTTTCATGTTTAATATAAAAATTATCACAACAAATTTAATAAAATATTTTACTAAATAATGTGAGATTTTTAATCTTATAAAAAATATAAAATCCTTACAACTAATTTTTACTGGTTGAACATTTTCAAAGATGATATTAACATTCTATTTTCATATTTATATATTTAAATTAATATATATGTGTTCGTGTGTGTTGAATTATCAGACCAAATTTATCACTGTCATTCTTATATTGCAACAAAACAAACTGTTTTTCATAGAAGAAAAGTATTAATAATGCAAAATGTAATGATAATATGTTATTTTGATATAATGTTCACATTTGTTTATTATAGCAGTATTTTAGTTGTAGTATAATTATTTTGTTCACTTGAGTATGGTGTATGAAAAATTTATCATTTTATTCACTTGAATATTGAATATGAAAAATGTATTTTTTTTCTTAATGAAACAAGTTGATTTTATTCTTTATTAAACAACAACACAATTAAAAACAATATTTAACATTACAAAGCAAACATGTTTTATATTGCAACAAAACAAATTACTTTTCATAGAAGAAAAGTATTAATAATGCAAAATGTAATGACAATATGTGATTTTGATATAATGTTCACATTTATTTATTATAGCAGTATTTTAGTTGTAATACAATTATTTTGTTCACTTGAGTATGGTGTATGAAAAATTTATCATTTTATTCACTTGAACATTGTATATGAAAAATGTATTTTTTTTCTTAATGAAACAAATTGATTTTATTCTTTATTAAACAATAACACAATTAAAAACAATATTTACTATTACAAAGCAAACACGTTTTATATTGCAACAAAACAAATTACTTTTCATAGAAGAAAAGTATTAATAATGCAAAATGTAATGACAATATGTGATTTTGATATAATGTTCACATTTATTTATTATAGCAGTATTTTAGTTGTAATACAATTATTTTGTTCACTTGAGTATGGTGTATGAAAAATTTATCATTTTATTCACTTGAACATTGTATATGAAAAATATATTTTTTCTCTTAATGAAACAAGTTGATTTTATTCTTTATTAAACAATAACACAATTAAAAACAATATTTAACATTACAAAGCAAACATGTTTTCTTAGTTTTTATTTTTTGAAAACAGGATTTAACATTACAAACCAAATATATTCTAACATTACAAATTACCATAGCCCAGAGAACATGTACGGTTGCACAAAATCAGTGGAAGCAAATGAGGAAGCACAAGTGAAAAGAAAAGAAAATCAAAGCAAAAGGATGTCAACGCAAAGAGATGGAAACATAATTAAATTTTTATGGTGTTCAACTGTCTGTGTTCTCTCTCAAGTGCGACAATATAAGACTACATACTGAGATGAAAATATTTAACCTGGCCAAAGAAAAAATTTGCAATAAATTGCTTTGAATAATAATAAAATATTACATCATATATTAAAAAATGCATATAAGACGGAATCTAGATCCAGTAATATTAGCATTGTAATCGTCCATTCACTTTTAAATGGCTAAGATACGTATTTATTTCGTTTACATATAAATAAAATTTAATTTGTTTATATGTAAATAAAATAAAATCATTCATCGTAACCGTCCAAAAGTAAATTGACGGCCACTATTTTGCTAACATGACCGGTCATATTATTTGCCTAACATAACCGGATTCATTTCCTAGTAAGAAGACAACTGACCGTTGGTTGTGTAAGAGGGATGGCTTTGGCCGTGTCTTTTAATGGATCTAATCCAACTTTTCAGAAGCTGCAACCAACTGATCAGATAAGCCCAAATCTTTACCCAATTTTCAATTACTAACTTCTCCAACAAAATCTAATCCACTACCAGTAGTCTGAACAAGAACACTTGCCACGACTAAAATGGTGAAACCGGTATGCATCCCTCAGTATGATTTTCCTACCAACAATTTTACTGGCAAGCTTGAAAACAGTGTGGCAATCACCACAGATACGAAGATTTTTGAATATTCTAATTGGTGAACCTTCTGGACAATTGATCAATCCAAATGCAAGGGCAATTCTCTCACTATGGTTCCAAAGATTGTGCTCTTTTTGTTCTTCATCTGTGTCTTGTAATGCATAGCTTGTGTCAGGCACATAACCTGTCTCTTTTATCATCTTAATAAGCTCTTCCAACTTCGCATAGATTTGTCCAGTCTGTGGATGACTCTGGTCTCCCATTCCAAAAGAGGTCACCTTGTTTTTCAACTTGACCCAACTGCAGGCAGGTTTCTTCTTTATGTTATGAGTACCCATTTGCATTCTTACATTCTCTACATCTTCCCACCTTCTGGTTGATGCACAAACATTTGAATAAAGAACATAGGCTGAATCATCTGATGAGTCCAGCTCGAAAAGATGCTCAGCAGCCTTCCTCCCAAGTTCCATATTGCCATGTATTTTACAAGCAGCCAACAAACTCCGCCACACAAGGTCATTTGGTGGAACTGGCATCTTGTCAACAAAAGCTTCAGCCTCAGCAAGCCTTCCAGATCGCCCAAGAAGATCTATTATGCACACACAATGCTCTATTCCTATTGGGACGCTAAATTCACTAGTTATTGAAGAGTAGTATTCAAGACCCTCATCCACCAGACCTCCATGACTGCATGCAGATAAAAGTGAGACAAAGGTAACATGGTCAGGTCTCAATCCCAGTTTAAGCATCTCATGAAAAGCTTCCCTAGCCTGTTGGAAAAACCCATGTCTAGCTAATGCTGATATCAATATGTTCCAAGACCTTTGCAACCTGGTGCTTGGTTGGGGAAGAATTTTTAACACATCAGCAATTTCCCCACATTTTCCATACATGTCCATTGTAGCATTTAATACATAATGATTTGACTCAAACCCAAGTTTAATAATCAAGCCATGGAGCTGCTGGCCCTCATCTAGTACAGCCAAGTTACCAATAATAGCAAGAGCTACAGAGAAGCTAAACTGATCTAAATGAACCCCAGAACTCCTCATCTTTACAATAAGTTTTAGAGCCTCTTCACCAGGCCCATAATGAGCATTCGCAGCAACAATAGCATTCCAAGCACTAGAGTTCTTATTAGCTAATCCACAAAAAATGTAGTTAGCTGTATTAAGATCACCACACTTGGCATACATTGTAATCAAGGAACTTTGAACATAGATATCTAATTCCAAGCCTGTCACAATTGAATGTGCATGGAAGGGCATCCCATGTTTCAAAAGATCATCAGGAGACAAGCAAGCACCAAGAAGATTAGCAATTGTAATGTAGTTCACAGGTATACCTTCTTCCCTCATGAGATTGAAAGCTTTCAATGCTTCATTCGGTTGTTCATTATCAGCATGGCCACCTATGAGTGCATTCCAAGTTACTTCATCTCTCCTGGGCATAGTTTTGCACACCCTTTGTGCTTCAAACATCAAACTGGACTTCCCATACATGGTAATCAATGCATTACCTATGATCAAATTGTGATGTAGACCAAGAAGAATTACAAGGGCATGAACAATCTTTCCTTCAATTATGCTTGCTTGGTTAGAACAGGCAGCCAATGCACTTGTGAAAGTTACATAGTTCATTGCCCTTCTAGTCTGGAGCATGTCATTGAAAAGTTGTATGGCTTTTAGGTACATTCCATCCTCAACATAGCTTGCCATCATGGAATTCCATGAGATTAAATCCCTGTCTGGCATTGTACGGAATACAAACTCTGCATCCTCAGATTTTCCAGCCTCTGAATACATAGTTAAAAGACTATTGCAGACACAAACGTTTGATTCCAGTCCAGATTTCACAACTAAACCATGAAGTCCTCTTCCCCAACTCAAATTTTGTGTAGAGCCACATACAGATAATAAGGGTGAAATCGTAATATAGTTTGTTTCTGTATGAGTATGACGCATCCCAAAGAAGTTCCGAAGAGATTCTTCACAATGGCCATTATGAGCACCTGCGGTAATGATTGAATTCCAAGAAATTGTGTCACGTTCGTTCATGTTATTAAACACATAAGATGCCTCCTCCATGCTACCACATCTACCAAACATGGATATGAGGGTGTTTGTCACAGAGACACTAGTGTCTAATCCAAATTTGACCACATTTCCCAAGACTTGATAACCCAAAAGTTTATCCCCAAGCATCCCACAAGAATTAATGACTGTAGAAACTGTATTTTGATTACAATATAATCCATCACGTCTCAAATGCCGATAAATATTTATAACCTCCTCCATATCTCCACTATCTGCATATGTCACCATCAAAGAAGTCCAAGAGACTACATTTGGTTCATCAATCTCCTCAAAGAGCTTGCTGGCCTCGGAAACCTGACCATATGTACCATAAAAGTGCAGAAGGCAGGTGCCAACAAATACATCAGACAACAAACCGTATTTGACAACATAACCATGAATTTGAAGTGCCTCTTCAATCATGCAGCCTGACCTATCACATGCAGTCACGAAACTAGCAATTATATAACTGCTAGGCTTGACACTATATTCATGCATAAGACAAAAGAGTTGCACTGCTTCAAGGTAGCAACCAACTCGAACTAACCCTGAAATCATGTTATTCCAAGAAGCTTCATTCCTGTCCGACATTTTATCAAACACGCATCGTGCATTCTTTATGTCTCCAAACTTATAGTACATGTTAATCAAGGTATTTGTATAGAATGTACTGAACCGAACAACACCCTTAACGCATAATGCATGTAACGCTTTGCCAACACTTCCTTCAGTAATTTCTGAGAAACCCTTTTGAAGAAAGCATGAAATTTGAGGGTTAGGGTGGTCTGAAAGGGGCCAATCGTTGCCATAGCTCAAGGGTTCTTTTACACATGGGATAAGATTAGAAGGGGACTTAAACTGGTTTTGGAAGGTAAGAATGGGCAACTGTGTGGAGTATGGTGCAAGCACAAGGTTAAGAGTAGACAGCTTTCTACAAAACCTAGCCAGCTCTGGTGATTTACAGAGATCAAGCTCCAAACAGAACAAATAGTCAACACTTCAGAAGAACTGATAACAGCTTGCCGTCAAATTCTTGATTGTATTCTCCAATTCTCAATTACTAACCTGACCAATAAAATCTGAGTCATCCATTTATGCCAAAACCAATGAAAACAAAAATTATACACAACCAGAAAACATGTAATAATAGAAAATATCATGCTATCGTAACTTAAATATATATTTCTTTCTTTATTTTAAAAATTTATATAATTTATTTTTATAAATTAAAAATAAATTATAACTAAACTTAATATTTAATTGATGTTAAAATTAATCATTATTTTTTAGTTAAAATACTTTGTTTATACATAACTAGTATATCAATAATTTTATATAATATGACTAAAATATTATTTTATTTCATTATTTTACTTCATTTTTTTATATTTTAAAAATAAAATTATTTGAACAAAATTATTTTTAAAATATGAAAAACATTTGCTTTTTTTTTAGATTAAAAAATACTATGACTTGAAAAAAAATTAAAGAATCTCATGATTTGAAAAAAAAAAATTCTTTTAAAAATATAATTATGTAAGAAAATTTTCTCTCTTTTTTTGTTTTAAAAATATCATTTGTCACAACATGACGGAAATATTTTTTTTTTCTTTTAAAAATATCATGACTTGAATTTTTTTTGTTTTAAAAATATTATTAGTTGAAATATTTTTCTTTTTTTATTTTTAAAATATAATTACTTAAGAAAACTTATTTTTGTTTTCAAAATAACATTTACGTAAACTTTTTTTAAGAATATCATAACTTTAAAAAATTATTTTTTTTATTTTAAAATTATCATTACTTAAAATATTTTTCATTTAAAAATAAAGTTTTTTGAATTTTTTTGTTTTAAAAAAATCATTACTTGGAAAAAAAATTTTATTTTTAAGCATACTTGAAATTTTATTTTTCTAATTTAAGAATACCAGTACTTAAGAAAATTTTCTTTTTTTTGTTTTAAAAATATCATTACTTAAAAAAAATTTTATTTTAAAAATATTATTACTTGAAATTATTCACTGTTCGTTATCTTCATAAATGAGTAAGTATTTTAAATAAGGGTAATTTTGTCATTCTAATTTGTAATATTAGTTTTTTTAAAAAAGAATTGAATAGAATATTCTTAATAAAGTTATGTTAAGTAGAGTTATATGTAAGTTTTTAAAATAGAAGGAGGACTGTATAATTAAATTATATCTTAGACAATGCGTGAGCTCTAAAAAATAATTTCAAATATTTCAAGTCTATGTATAAGTTTTCAAACCGTATAATAACTTCCGAAAGCTTCAAAATAATATGAACATAGCTCTAATCCTTTGGTTAAAAGATTATTTTCTAATTAATTGCATGCTATTAAAAAGTAGGAAATGAGAATCTATAATTCTATAAATTATTTGTAACTCTCTTTAACACGCTATCCATTGACCATTTCAATCATCATACTTTTGAATTACCACAAATTCATGTTAAACCTCTTTTTACAATCGTAGAGTATTCCTTGCCTATAAAGTTTGACACTCTTTTGCAATTAAAAAGTATAATAAAAAATATACTTGACAAGAAGACTTTTTTCACAAATAATATGCCCTAAAGTTTGACACTCTTGTTAAAGAACTTGGTGTAAGCCACAAGTTCTAAATACCATGAAGAAATTCGGATGGACATAACTCATCCTTATAACAACCCAACATCTCCAATGTGAGACTTCTAACATTTCATTTGATAGAAAGAGAAAAGAGGATAAGGTATCCTCCTCAAGGTATTAAATTTCGTTTCGATGTACCGTTTCGGCGATTCAAAAAATGGAAACGTTTCGAAACGTTCGTGGAAATGAAAGATTTTTTAAGAAACGTTTCAAATAAGTTTAAACAATAATTTTTTTCAATTATAAAGAATTCTAACATAATAATAATAATATA
>JASKGM010000007.1:2076807-2088207 GCA_034509205.1 Ceratonia siliqua
AATTCTCCTCAAAGAATCATAACTTCAGCTTTTTTCTTGTACCTTAAAAAAAGAGTTTCTACGTTTAAACTAATTTCAATTAACAGGAATTTACTTATAAATTATAGTTAAACATATCAAACAATTATTCCTTCATGATAAATTGGTTTCGATTTAAACAAAATATTTCATTTTGTTATCACTTATTAGAATATAGTGGTAATGTTAAATATTTTCCCATTTTTCTAGACGGAAGGTTGGGCTGGGAACATTGAATGTCCAATGTCCAAGCAGGTAAGTTCATATCAGGATTGAGCCTTCGATGGGTTTAAAGAAAATGCTTTTATGAATCTGTTTTAATTTTTAAAAAAGTATTAAAAATAAAAATTTTATGTTTAAACACAATAAGTAATTAAGAAGTATTTTTAAATTATAAAAATTTTTTGAATGTAAAAATAAAAAATTTTGACTAATAAAATTACTAAAGTACTATGTGAAATATGAATTGTAATTAATAAATATTAAAAATATTTTTTTATAAAATTTTATTAAAAGACTATTAGTTATTTTTTTATTCATTAACTTTTATTTGAAAATATAATTTTTAATTTAAAAAATATATACTTTTATACTTCTTTTTTCTGTTTGTGCTTTTTGGTAGTTTCAATCTTCTTTTTTTGCAAACTACTCAAATATCTGATTATTAAATCACATAAAAAAATAGATATACTCCATACAAACACTTACTGATCTTTAAATAAGAAATGGTGTGAGATGAAAGCATGACACCAGCATATTTGGACATAATAATGATTGGCAATACAAAAAATCTTATCTGCGCGTAAAATTAGGAACTTGGCACATGATTTCCAATACCAGTTAACTAGAGAGTTCATTTCCTTTGAATAGACATCAATGAGCAATAAAATTAAAATTAAAGTACATGCCAGCTTCCTCCCTCCCTCCCCCACCAACATAATAATCCTACTTCTGGCTATAAAGAACAAAGCTATCATAAGTATACCTAAACCAATGAATTCCCTTAAAAGAAATCATATAACCTAGTAAGCTCCATTAGCAGTGACTTGGACTAAACTGAGGAGAGATCTGCCCAGATTTCTGCCACTTCTTCACCTCAACGTCATGCTTCTCTGTACTTTGTTAATCAATCTACACTACCAATGGCACCAAGGGCTTGAAATGGCTTTGGATCAAGACCCACCAGGCCATGATGATTCTCGTTAGTAATGCTTCTTTCATCTTCATCATCTACATGGGGTTCCCTAATAGGTCCATATAGTCATAATATGGCCTCTGGGATCCCAAGCTTGCCACTAAGATATAGTTGTGTAGGAATATCGCATTTGTGCAGATTGGAGACCGTGTCTAATGACCCTGTCAACGCTAGCAAGGGCTCTAATAATAAAGTTTGGCTCTCACTTTTTCTTTCCTTCTCCTTCCTTATTTCTTCTAGTAGCCCTTTGCCAGTGTCAATACCTGAAAAAAAATTCAGGGGAAAAAATCCACTTACATAATTGAGATTTTGTAGTCATTGCTATAAGAGTTATTAATATTTAGCACAGCAAATTTGATGTAAAATTAATTTGTCACCTGCGAGGTATCCACCATGAACGTAGCCATTAAATCTTTCACTTGTGTGCTCTCCAGTAAAGAAAATGCGACCTACTGGGTCCTGAATCATGCCAAAACAAACAAATAAAAAAGAGGAAAAAAGATTTTTCCTTTTTCAGTCTTTTTGTCTTTAGAGATTATCAAGGAGGAATTTGATCATGTGGTTATCAAAGCATGTCAATAATCATTTTAACCAAAAGGTTGAACTGTCTCCCGAATAGATTTATTATCTCCAACGTGGGAAAAAAGAGCAATCAAAGGTACAAAACAAGAGGAGCAAAAGGGCAGTTTTGTTGTTTTCGTCTTTAGAGATGAACAGAAGAGCCACTAAGGCACAAAACAAAGAGGCCAACAGAAAATCAAACTACAGAGACAAAAGCCTCACAAATAATGTTCAATTATCAAATTAAATTTGAATCTCATATAATTAATAGTCGTAGAGGAGGCTTCAGAAAAAAGATTTAAGCAAGTATGTCATTGTACTCATACCAATTCCCAGCCCCCTCCCCCCCTTTTCTCTGGGGAAGATTGTTCAGGAATGAAACCAAAGAAAAAAAAATATTAAATTTATAGTATAGAAAAATTCATTTTTTGTCATGTTCGGCTCGTAGTCTCTTGGTTCACAAAGAAGATTAGACAACAAGTTTCTTGGTACACAGAATCATAATGAGCCGTGATCATTAATTATAATAGCCAGCTGTAAGTTCCAGGTCATCTCTGGTTTTGTCTTCACATGCACTTTAATATAGCATGCCATGATAATTTAAGAAGGGAACATCCAAATATATTCAACATGAGAAAAAACCTGAATATTATTGACAACTTGATGATTAGAGATAATGGGATAGTTGCTGTAGCTGCCACGCTGGAACCTGTTATTCCACCAACGGGGAACAAGTATATCGATGGCGTCAGGTATGTTGGGTCCAAACATATCCCTGAGCACGCCCATAGCTTCTTTCAAGGTCTCTTTATCAGATTGAGCTTCCACTCGTTTTGATTCACCATTTGTCAATGTCACAACCAAGATATTGGAGCCAGGGTATGCATTCTCCATGTGCTGGCGACAAAGCAGCAAATCAGAGATAGCTTAAAAGATTTTGCTAAGTACAGAGAATAGACAATTCTATCCCAAAGATATTCTGATTCCGAATCCAATTATTTTCACTGTAATGATAGAAGTTCACATTCAAAGTCAACGCATATAGATATTGACTAGTATGGAAACTAGTATCCTGCACTGAAATTCTACAATGCCTGAAAAATGTCAGATTTTCGTCATAAAAAAATCAATTCTCTCCTATTAAAATACAATTCCATGGTTTGAACTATGGTAGATTACATAGTATTCTATATGAAAGAGAAACCAATAATAGCTGGAAAACGTAAGAACTAAGAAGTTCCCATTACGAAACCAATACAGATAACTCCAATAGGATACCAACATTACATACATCCTAGAAGAATAATGAACCATTTATAAGTAATAAGGAAAAAAAATATTAATGTGCGTTATCCCTACAAGGATATAATTAATATTATCATCACATAAGACAAATGGAAGTAGTTGCAACCAAAAGTGTTCATAATCTTGTGCTCTTCTAAAAGGTCAATTTTACAACTCTAAATTAAAAAAAAAAACAGCTAGCTAGATCATCTTGCTTAAGTCTGCTATTGGGAGGATAACTAAAGCTAGTTCTCCATATAACAAAAAAAAATGCTCTAATCAATTATAACCCTTGGCTTTAGTATGTTGATTCATCAATAAGATGAATTGAAAAATGGTAACGAAAGCTAGATGCAAAAAATAAACTCATTAAGAAGTTCAATTTTTAATCACTTCAAGCTTCCAACTAATTAAGTACTAACATTATCCAATGATGAATAGGCACACAAGGATTTATGCAAAAACTTTGATTTCACATAATGAAAGGATCTGTACATCTTGCATTGAGTTTTTCAGTTTGTAACATTACAAAATCTAAAATTGACCAGTGTCTAGCCGCCAGGGGAGGGGGGGGGGGAAAAGAAAAGTCGAGTTGCGTATGTTTGAGCCTTGAGGGCCAATTTATAATTATTTAAGCTATTTGATCATAAATCAATATAAAGTGCAAGCTGAATGTCTAGAAATTAAGATGAAGCATGTGACCCACTTGCTTTTTATTCGTGCACTGGCAAGAAATAGAGATTCTAATTGGCATCCTTTCATAATTCACATTATTTCCCATAGAGATTGTAGTATGATTGATGCAACTGACAAATAGCATGTCATTAACGATATCCTGAAGGGTAGTTGAAGTAAATCGGCAAAGTTTAGAAGATTTGAATCTTTGCTCGCCCTAATGAATAGCAGTAATAGCTTCCGGTTTCACGGATAAGAGAACGACATACTATACAGCATGGAGAGTGATATAGCTGGCAACAACAAAGGAACAATTTAAGCTAACCTGCCAAAATGTGTAGTAGCCTCTCCGCTCGTGAGCATAGATGAAGAATTCCTTTTCGGGTCCACTTGGCCAGAACTTATACGGAAACTTCAGAAAGATTTTGGTGTAGACCATCACATCACATTTCTCTATGGCTTCCAATTTCCACCTCTGTTTCATTATTTTATTCATCACGGTCATATAAAAAACAGAGAAGTATTACTGTTTAGCAAAACAAAAAGTATAAACAATCTTAACATAGTATAAAGAAATTTTAGACGACTAGGCTCACCAGAGCTCAGGGAATAGCAAAACATTATCATATTATAGTTTAATTTAATGTCCTCATATCATTAGTACTTCCACAAAATTTCTACTAAGCATATGTATCTTGTTCAACACTAGGCTACCAAGTACTTGCAGACCTCAACTCTGACACTGATCATAAGTTTGCTTCATATGCTAGGTATAGCAAACTCAGAAGTTGTACCATAAAAACATAAAACTTAAATTAAAATTGTAAGAGCAATATTACTTGCATTCTATTCTTTTTTTATTTCTTTCCCACTTTCTTTTACTTTAAATTTTTATTAACTATTAATTTTATCAAATTATGAATGATCTGTTTATATTAAATAAATAAATAATATACAAAAAGTGAGAATTATGTAGTATAAAAATAATATTATAAAAATATATATAGAAGGAAAGTTAAACAGATTTACATTGTTTTCTGTACACCTTCACTTATCCGGTATGAAATGCAACAAGTTTCCCTAATAGACTAGTTATCCATCATCCAGAGGAAACAATTGAGGGAGCTTAGATCTCAAATGTAATCACCGTTATAAGGTTTCACTTTCGCAAATTGTTACGACAAATCGAGTAAGTAGCATTCCTTCCAAGAAAATACTATATAATGCACAACATATGCCAGTTCAAGCCCTTCTCCATCCACGTGGTGACCCAGTCAAGAGGGCTAACAATAGACCTCCGTTAATGAGACAGTGGGTCATCGATACCGTGGATCAAGCAGTCCCTGGTTTTTTGCAAATGAGGACGCCTCGAAAATCTATCTTCATGCGTCATCAACCAGAGAGCTCAATTAAATACCAGACCTAGCTATCCCTATATTTTGACTTTCCCAACCAATAATATTAAAGACTGTGGGCCACACCTTAAATATATACTCAATTGGAAACTCCTACTGCAGGGACCCGTATAGACAGATCCAAAACCCTAGCGATTCCACCATGTTGGTACCAAGTAAATGCGTTACTATTACAGAATGGCCTAGATTCCCATATAAATGCCCTCAAAAGATCAGTGTGATGAGCACGAGAGATCCACAGATTCAGGACCAATAAGTGAGTTCCACAACATTATAATATTAAAAGGGCAGATATGCTGGTTAAAAAAGGGGCTCCTGGGGAAGGGGGACCGAAAGAAAAGGAGGTTAGGACTTGAGAGAATCTGAAGAGGAGACGTACGGGTAAGGGCGGATTAAAGGCCATGAGGTCGCTTTGCAGAACGCCAATACTAACAGACAGTATCACGTAATTAGCTCCGTAAACGCAACCATCCTCCGTTATCACGGTAACGCCACTCCTTGAATGCTGCAATTCCCGGACGACCTGTAGAAAAACAACAAAACACACACACACAAGGTCAGCTCAAATTCATCGAAATTCGAAATTACTTTGTTACTACCGAGTAAAATGAAAATAATCGTTCGGCAACAAAAAAATTACATGTAGTTAACAAATAAGTAAAGTAAATGAACTACAACGTCCAAAGCAAAAAAAACCCATGAGATTCTGAATAGTCAAGCCTAAAATATCTGTGCAATCTAGAATCAACAAACGAATTCAGGAAATATTTATTGCTCACAAACTGCACAGACTCCGGGAACAGACACATCTACGAATTTATTGGAGCTTTAAGTAATTCACCTCGAATTACAACAGTCATGTAGAACCAGGTTCATCAGTTTCTGGTATTTGAGCAATTGGAACAGTCCTAATAAATGGGGATATATTGAGGAGACTTCCTTCTTTCATGTTATTATTATTCAAGATGAAATTATATATATCTCCTTTTGTTATTGCTCTAGGGTCAATTCAAATAGTATGCCCGGTTCCAGAAATCGGGACTTTGGGGCCTACTACTTTATGACATGTAAAAGACCTTAAAGTATATTGAAATCAAAGATATTATTTGTGGGTCAAATTGTGTGAGTGGGGGTCCTCAAAAGGTTTAGGCATTTGGCATTGGCATATCGCTATTAGCAATGGTCAACAACATCCTGAGATCGACCTGCTTGGTGTCTGGTTTCAAAGAACTTGTAATAACTCAAATGATGACGAGAAAGAATTTAAATAAATAAAACCCTTGAGAACAGTCCTAATTCCTTTCCTCCGGTGTTCATACTCCTAACGAACGACACATAGATGCTTGATTCAAAGATCCGGCGAACTTCCATTTCTTATTTTCTTGTTTGTTCACATTTTTTACTTCTTTCGAGAAAGATTTGCTAGTGCGTCTCACCTTTAAAAGTACAAATGCTAAACCTCTACACGTTTTACAAAGTAATTAAGAAGATAATAAGAATGTGAAAATGTTGATAAAAACCCAAGACAAAAAATCTTGATAGTTAACTATTTTAATTTTGAGATCAAGCAATATTCTATTAAGATAAGTAATTAATTAATAGATGAAGGTAGAAAATGATATTCTGTAACTCAAATTTCTAATAAATAAAATCAAGTAAATATCATATTTTAGTAACCTATTTCCTGTTAGTTAGTGATGGCAAATTCTTTTTCTTGAGTGTCATTGTCATTAAACTCCCTGTCATTTTTAAGACCTATATATTGTATTGAAATACTGATAACGTTATTATGAACATAATAAATGTTCTACTGTCATAGAATGGCGCTAACATACAAAAAATTTATAAACAATATTTACCAATATACTTGACAACTAGAGGATTTTGGAGTAAGTATGACAACAGAGTTTCTGCTGACTTAGGGGTTGTATGCATCTGTGCATATGGAAGCACATCCGACTGCTTTGGAATTTACAAATTCTCTAACTTCAATTGATAATATGTGCTGTCGAATTTTTTAATATTTAATGTTCAAAAAAATTCTCATGACCCACGCATTTATTAGAAAAAATTTTATGGTACAAATCTAAAATTAATTCATTTATTACGGAATATATTTTTATTATAAATTATCTCCTAAAAATAAAATGGTCAAAAAATTCAAGGGAAAGTATAAGTTGACACTTGACCCCATAACTAAATGAGTGACAGATATATCGCAAATATAAAAACAAAAGCAAAACATCTTTTGAAAAGTCATTATCTGCAAACTTAAAGTGGGTCAATCGAGCTTTAGGTAACAGAAAAAAGAAAAAGAAAGCATCGCATGCAAAAGACAAATTTTAAGTTTTTTCCCTTTCCATATTTATTTATTCTGTTTTCACCAGATGATAGGGTAGGGTGATGGTAGAAAACAGACAATCCACTAGAACCACTACCCCGGAGGGAGGGGATCCGGTCCCGAGAGGACGCGGCGGCTGAGGGGAAGCTAAAAAACTTTCCTTCGCACTGTTTGGAATCTTTGGATTGAAAGAGAATGGGGTAAAAACAAAATGACGAGGAAAAAAAAAGGATAATGAGGAGAGCAGAATTTGGAGGAGAAAACTGGCAGTGGGCCCTATAACTTATTTTTTCTCCCCAAACTTCAGGAGAAAATGGAGAAAAAAAGTACTACTAAACAGACAAGGAGGCTTCCATTCCAAATTTGATCCTTTATCAAACATTAAAAGAGAAACAAGGGGCGCTCTCTTGTACGAACTACAAAGAGAGTTCCGGTGTATTGCAAACTTAAATATAATCACAGAAAGAATAACAAAAAGAAGAATTGTATATAAAAATATTATAATATATTAAATATATAAGGATAAAACAAAGTCTACTTATTCTACTGTCTTTCTTTTGCTAATATGATACAGAATTACGAATGAGCGGTTCTTAAGTTTTTATTTAAATTTGTATATATAGTTAATACCTAATATAAAATGGGTTTAACATTTTAATTTTCTTGTACGTCAACATTTGCAATGATGGGATAATTATTGTTCGTTTCTTTTCATTTCTTTCCTCTTCTTTTCTCTTCCCATAAAACAGAAAGTTTGAGCGTTAGAGAAAATCTAAGAGAAAGAGGCCAGTGAGGTACCTTGTTAAGCTTAAGCCGACTATCCAAGATTCTACCCTCTGAAGTGAAGAGAAAATCTTCTGCCATTCTATATAGCAAATGCTCATACCCTCTTTCATCCGCCACTAAAAATTCTCTCTCGCCAAAATCTACATACGTAGATATTGGCTCCACCTCTGCACCCAAATTCTCAGTTTATCAGTTTTTAATTTTTGAAAAGAAAAAAGCAAACGAAACACAAAGGTCACTCACTAGTCACTAGGAACCCTTTTATAGTGGAAAAAATATAAATGCGTATAAGAAATTTATTAAAAAGGAAAAAAAGGTGTCCGCTGAGCTGGAAATGATTTAACGCATTTACATTACCACAATTTCTTTTTCTTTTTTTTGGTTCCTTTCATGGAAGACAAGCAAACAGTAAAAATTCAAAGTTGTAGTGAGCTGTGTACTAACCTGCCATTTCAAAATCATGGAGGATGAAATCAATGGCCAGTTCTATGGGCGTCTTCGGCGTCCTAGAATGAAGCAGAAAAAGTGGAATTCAGATTGAGAATCATTAGCTAAACAATCATATAATAACCATAATCGCAATAGGCTGCGAATGACACCCAACACTTACGAAGGCGGTTCCGTTATTTTGTTCACGTCGCCACAGTGATCGGCTTCCTGGTTCCTTAACTTTTGAATTGCCGAGTTCACCGCCTTTTTGTACGAGTCGGCAGCGATTCCACTCGGAAAAATCTTTCCGCTGCAACTCGTTATGCAAACTCAGTTAGATTCACCAACAGCGTAGTTCAGAGTTTTAGACCCAACCGCAACGGAGCATAAGAAGAAAAAAAAAAGAATGAACGGAAACGACGGTAGCACTAAAATGCGCCACCGTATCAAAAATTCTAGACACAAGCGCCTTGCCACCACGGCACTAAATTGCTCCGGCAAGGAATGCGTGAACAGCACCGGCTGAAAATAGCAAAAACCAGAATCCGACCCAAAAAACCAAAAAAAGAAAGGAAATCGTTTGGCGGACCTGCGGTCATAGATGTTGTAGCGCGCATTGCTGTAATCAGAGAAGCAGGTTCGTAGGCCCGATTTGGCGGCAAGTTCCCAAACAGGATTAGACTCTTTGCCACCGACTCCGGCGATCCAACCAGCTCCAAGCTCCACCGACACGCCACCAAAATTTTCCTTCCGGATCCTACCGCCGATACGGTCTGAAGCCTCTAAAATCACCAGGTCCTCTATGCCGTTCTCGGCCAACACCTTCGCCGCAGAGATACCTTTCACACAAAGAAATTAAAATCAGAACAATATGAGACCTTCACAGGTCAGATGTGAGGACTGTTGCGGTGGCGGTTCTCACCGGAGATGCCGGCTCCGACGATGATGACGGAGGAGCGAGAGGGTGAATCCATGAATGTGAGGAAGTGAGAGAGAATGAGAGAGAGATTGAATACGAGAGGCGTTAGAGAATGATGGGATTGTTGCGAGAGAAGCAGAAAGAGCGCCAGTCGGTTTATATAGTTTTTTTTTGGTAGACTGTTGTTAGGGAAAGTGATAAAGTGTAATATTGTGAGAATGTGAGCTTCCATGGCGTTTCCCCACTTTCTCCTCAGTGCTCAATTGCTTCGTCATATCTTGATTCCTGAAGCGTGTTTTTGGACGGAGAAGGTGAGGGTAACTTTTATGCCAGATGAAGGGTATATTGGGGATTTCATACTCATGAGTCGTAGGGGTAGAATCGTCATTCGACGTGTCCATTTTGGGAAGGCAACTCCCTCTTCTCCTGATCCCCTGTTCCCACTTCTGCAAAAAGCATATAATACAAGTTGACTTTGTCTTCTCGAACTTTTTTTTGGTTAAAAAAAATATATTTATTATGCTAGTGATACTCTGGAATTATTTTTTATTTTTTTATAATTTATTTTAAAATTAAGTTTAAAACATTTTTTAAAAATTAAAAAAATTCATAACACAAATATCTAAAAATAAATAAAATTAAAAAATAATGTTTTATTTTTTAAATTATTTCTTAAAATACAAATTTTATAAAACTAAAAGATAAATAAAAAATAAAAAATTATTTCGAAAATAAGCATAGCAAAGACCAAAAAAAGTTAAGCTATAATTTTTTCCTAATTATATTAACAAATTTTATGTTGACATTTAAAATTTCTTTAAAATGGAAAAAATAATTTTTATTCTTGTTATATTCAAATGCACTTAGCTGTTGTATAATTAGTTCAACCAAAAGAACGAAAAAAAAAAAAGGAGAAAAAGTGGTATTAATTATTGACACTTTACAAATGACATATATATATTGGCATGTCCTTGTAAATTCCTTATTTTTTTTATCCATGATTTTATAAATTTTATTTTGGTATATAACAAGAACTTAATTAAGTTAAATTAATAAGCCATAAATTAATCTTTTAAATAATATAAGATAATAGAAAACTATATATGCAACTATAAGTGACACTAGAAAAGAAATTAAATTTTATAAGATATTATTTTTTAATAGGGTTCCTAAAAAATGCCCTTAGGGCACTGATTGAAGAGTTTAATGTTCTTATAAAGAATTTATTTAATTAATATTAAATTACTGTTGTCTTTCTATCATTAATATTACACCACTTTATTTATATAATAAAATTACTCTGATTTACTCTATTAAAATATTAGTTTTATTTATAATTATAAATAAAAATTATTCGTAAATCATCATTTTAATAATCTTTTTAGTTAATGACAATTAAATAGGATAAGAAGCTCATTATCAAAGGATTCTTAAGTTTTTTATTTAGTTATTTAATGATTTTCTTATACTTTAAGTTTTTAATGTGTGCTTTTGTCTTTTAAAAAAATTGAGTATACTTTTTTAATTTAATATTGTAGAAGACCTTTTTTATATAAAAATATTCATGGAAAGATCAAATTGAAAAAAAATTAATAAAAACTAAATTAAAAATTTAAGAAAATTTCAAAAATGGGAACATGAATTTATTTAACATTTTATTAAAAATTATAAAGAATGAGTGATAAGCCAAATCTAATATATATTGGAGATTTATCTTCAACCACTAACGTTGAATTCAAACAATATGCCATCAAGATAAGAACAAATTAATGAATTA
>JASKGM010000007.1:2134946-2155588 GCA_034509205.1 Ceratonia siliqua
TAGTTCCTAACTTATTCCACAAAACACGCCAAAAGTGGCTTAAAAATTTCACATCACGATCAGAAACAATGGTTTTAAGAATCCCATGCAAACACACAACATCCCTAAAGAATAAGCCAGTTATATTTGTTGCATCATCCGTTTTATGACATGCAATGAAATATGCCATTTTACTAAATTTGTTCCCTATAACAAATATACCGTCTCTTCCCTTCTTGGTCCTAGGTAAACCCAACACAAAATCCATAGAAAGATCAACCTAAGGCTCAATAGGAATAGGTAAAGGTGTATAAAGACCATGAGGTAAGACCTTAGACTTAGCTTGTTTACATGCAATATATTTAGCACACACTCTTTTAACATCCCTACACATATTAGGCCAATAAAAATGCTCATGTAACATATCTAAAGTCTTTGCAACCCTAAAATGTCCCATTAATCCCCCAAAATGAGCTTCACGCACAAACAATTCTCTCAAAGAGCAAACAGGTACACACAATTTGCCATCTCTAAATAAGAACCCATCATGCCTATAAAACTTTTGAAAAGAAACATGCTTACACGTTTCATATACATTAGCAAAGTCAACATCAGTAGCATACATCTCTTTAATGTGCTCAATGCCCATTAACTTAGAACTAAGAATAGAGATTAAGGCATACCTCCTTGAAAGTGCATCCGCCACTATGTTTTCCTTACCTTGCTTATACCGTATCACATAGGGGAATGTCTCAATAAACTCTACCCACATGCCATGCCTTCGGTTTAATTTGCCTTGTCCCTTCAAATGCTTCAAAGATTCATGATTGGTATGGATCACGAATTCTTTTGGCAAGAGATAGTGCTACCACACGTCCAAAGCTCTAACCAAAGCATACAATTCCTTATCATAAGTGGAGTAATTCAATTACGCCCCACTAAGCTTCTCACTGAAATATGCAATAAGGCGACCTTCTTGTATTAAAACAGCACCTATGCCAACACCTGAGGCATCACATTCAAGCTCAAAAGTTTTGTTAAAGTCAGGAAGATATAAGATAGGCGTAGAACATAATTTTTCCTTAAGTAAATTAAATGCCCTTTCTTGAGATTCAGCCCACTTAAAACGCACATCTTTCTTAACAAGTTCATTCAATGGTGCAGCTATGGTACTGAAATCTTTGACAAACCTCCTATAGAAACTAGCTAAACCATGGAAACTCCTGACCTCACTAACTGACTTAGGTGTTGGACAACCTCTAATAGCTTTCACTTTCTCCTCATCTACCTCAATGCCTTTTGCACTAACAATAAAGCCTAAAAACACAAGCTTGTCACTACAAAACGTGCACTTTTAAGGTTGGCATACAATATTTCCTTCCTTAACACCTCAAGAACAGCCATAATATGATTTAGAAACTCGTCTATTATCTTGCTGTAAATGAGTATGTCATCCAAATAAACAACTACAAACTTACCAAGATATTCACGCAAAACATGGTTCATAAGTCTCATGAAAGTACTAGGTGCATTAGATAAACTAAAAGGCATAACTAACCATTCATACAAGCCATATTTTGTTTTGAAAGTAGTTTTCCATTCATCACTAGATTTCATTTGAATTTGATGATAACCACTTTTAAGAGCAATCTTGGTAAAGAAATAAGCACCACTCAATTCATCAAGCATATCATCAAGTCTAACTATGAGATGTCTATACTTTACAGTGATTTTGTTGACTACACGACAATCCACACACATCCTCCATGAACCGTCCTTCTTAGGCACCAAAAGCACCAGAACGGCATAAGGACTAAGACTCTCTCTCACGTGTCCTTTGTCCAACAACTCCTCCATTTGCCATTTAAGGTCCTTAGTCTCCTCCGGATTGCTTTTATATGCTGTTCAGTTTGGAATTTGTGCTCCAGGAACATAGTCAATTTGGTGCTCAATTCCCCTCAATGGTGGTAGTCCTTTAGGTATATCTTCAGGAAATACATCCTCAAATTCCTGCAATAAAGAATCAACATCACTAGGAAAAGAAGAGTTAATGTTAGCAGTACACAAGAAGTTCTCCTTATACCTAAGTACAATTAAACTCTAATGTGCATGAAAAGCATTCTTCAACTCTCTTTCTTTTGCATAAAAGCACTATTTCTTCTCTCTTTTCTTCTCACATCCTTCACTTTTCTCTCCTGTGTATCTCACTTTCTTTTCCTTACTTGCGTAGTCACTCACCAATGGGCCCTTAGAATCTTTTTTTTCTCTCTTGGCCTCATGTCCCTTATTATTTTTACTTGGTTTAGCCTCACTTCCTGATTGCCCCTCCATTGATTCTCTAATCTTAATTTGGTCCTTATAGACTTTGCCAGGTGATAAAGGAGCTAGAATGTAGTTTTGACCATTCAAACTAAAAGAATATCGGTTCTTGTATCCATCATGTACAACACATCTATTAAATTGCCAAGGCCTCCCAAGTAAGACATGACCAGCATGCATTGGAACAACATCACACAAAACCTCATCCTTATATCTACCAATTGAAAGAGATACTACAGCTTACTTAGTGACCTGAATCTCTCCACACCCATGCGACCATTGTAACTTATAGGGAGTAGGATGTTTAATACAATTCAAGCCCAATTTGTCAACTAATGTGGTACTAGCTACATTGGTGCGACTTCCCCCACCAATAATTAAGCTACATACCTTCCCATTAATTAAACATCTAGTATGGAATATGTTCTCCCTTTGGTCACAACTGTCATTCTGAACTTGCACACTTAATGCCCTCCTAATTACTAAGGACTCCCCCTGTAATAAATCGCCAAAGAAAGGTGGTGAGATTTAAGGCTCAATTCCTTGCCCTCACATTTGTAAGACCACACCTATTGGAGTGAATTAATTGCAATAGAAGTTATACTATAGTTCATTTTCCAAATGGTTTCCTAGTTGCTTTAGATGCTAAGATGTATTTCAAGAATAACATTTTTAATTTTGTTATGAACCCTAAGGGTCTATTTTGGCCAATCATTACTTTTTCCTTAAACTTATATGGCCTAGTTTAGCATGTCTAACATCCTGAACAATTCAAGAAGTAAAGCAACTAGCTTATCAACATAAAGGTTGTAAGCAATATTCAAAATAAGTGAAACCATTAAAAGAAATTCAGAATCATAATAAGTTGTCGCTTTCGTAATGTTAACAAAAATGTCATGAAAAGTAACACTAAAATGTAAATTAAGAAGACCTAGAACAAACATAAATCTCTATTAGATTTCTTGAGTAAGTAAGAAATCATGTAGCAACAGGGTTTGTCTATCATGTGAATATAATCTGCATGTACCGATCCCTTTAATCTCAATTATGGCATTACTTCCTACATGTACCCATATAACTTTGGATGGTTACCGATGGAATTCTATAAACATTCCTTTGTCTATAGGTTTTGTGCTCCGTGACAGCTAAGACTGATATGCAAATTTTAAATGTTCGCAAGTGCACGCATTACTAATAACTTAATGATAAGTTTATGCCAGGGTCAATCTCTTAAAGAATTGCAGTGGTTTAAATCCTTAATTATTTTCTTTAAAAATACTAAATTAAACAAACTATAAAATTGAAGCAAAATAAAATAAATGAAACATAAAAAACAAAATAAAATACTAAGTGAACAAAATAAAAGGAGATAAAATAAATCAAAGCAAAAAAAATAAAGTGAAGAAAACAAAATAAAATCCTAAACACTCGAACCAAATTAGCTCAAAAAAAATTAAACTAGAGAAATGCAAAAATAATAAATTTGAATTAAATTTGATGAAACCTAATGGGAGTTTAGCTAACTAACCAATCTTGTACTAAAATATTAGGTGAATCAAACATAAATTCCTAAGTTGAGATTATTGGTTTTTTCCACTAAGACTAGAGAATCCTAATAGCCATGCATGGTTAGTTCTCACTTACAATTAACTAATTAGTTTCTTTGGTCCAGATAATTACTTAGTTAATTGGATTAAGTACAAGAGAAAATACAAAATTATCTAAATTAAGTCAAATCAATGAATTTAATTGAAACTTCAGTTCAAGAAAGCTTAATTAAGTACAAATGATATGTCTAACATTTAATTCTCATATACCAATTTTAATTACAAATAATAAGTGATCAGTCCACAATTTATAATCAAATTGAATAAAGAACGATGAAGAATAAATAATCTCAAACTTGCATTAAAAAAATTCACTAAAATATTCAATAAATTCTTGGTAGCTAAACTAAATATTCACAATATATTTAGCCTCTCATAATTTAATTTAAACTTAATTACCAAAATCTCAAACATATTGTAAAGTAGTATTTTTTAATTTTTTTATTAACTCTTTATACATATATAAAATATAAAATATTGATTATTAAAATTTATTAGAAATATAGTTTACTAAATTAAACCTTTCTTTTACGATATTAATTATAATATACAATTAAATTATAAGTTTGGTGAAACTATATTTATTACTAGTTCATACCCGTGGTTTTCACGAAGACTGGACTCTCTCTTCAATCAAATATATATTATGTTAATTTGTTACATTTATAAATGATTTTTGGTTGTGAACTTTAAAAACTATTATTATATGTAAAATGATAACTTCATTTTTAAAAAAATAATGAATTCTATGTTTAACATAATATATGGAACTAATCTTACTAGATGAGAAGAAGTATTATAAATCTAACCTTACTAAGCAAAGAGGAATTTGAGAAGCTTCATGATACAAGTCCACATAAGTTACATTTGTAGTATGATTTACTACATGTATCTCCCTTGTGGACCTACAATGAACTACTAATGAATTAGGGGAATGATGAGATGTGATGGGTTGTTTCAAAATATATTTAATAAATAAATGTGCAGATAGATGCTCTTCACAAAATAAAAAATAAAAAATAACTGCAGTTTCTATCTTGGCATAATTTTAACAATAAAAGCCACTTTATTTGAGCTTCTCTAGTATGAGTTATATATCTAATCTCTCTAACTCTAAATAACAACAAAGAGCCAAGGGTCAAACAAACACAAACTTGCAACATTATTAGGTATCAATTAATCTATGTCCTAATGAAGACATAAAAGCAAAACATTACACTGCTATTTAACATTACACTTCACAAAATAATTGATAAACACAGAGTTTATTACAGGACTAAAGTGTTGATCTAGTTATTTATCCTAAGTGTTTATGGTACAAGCATGAGCTTTTAAAATTTTAAAAAAATTCAAGCTTACAAACAAGTGGAAACAAAACATATAGGCAAATAACTTACCGCTATAAAGAGAAGTAAAATACATAAGAATTTCACATACCTCTTATAACTACTTTAATCTTGTAATATATTTCCCAACCAAACATACTGACCGTCTATTCTTTGGGAAGCACCAATCCACAGAACCTACGGTGAATAGGCTTGGTGATTGAAATAAACAAAAGATAAAAGAAAATAATTGATAACTTTCAAAACAAATTAGAAAGTCTTCCCCTTTGTTTCTCTTTGTATGGTGTAAAGAAATCTACAGTGACACACCAAATAATTCACTTTTTCTCTTTCTCAAATATTCACTTGAACGGCCACAAAAGGGAGAAGATGCATATATATAATATGCTAACCTTAGGTAATGTGAGAGCATTTGAGTGTAATTCAAAAACTCAATCCCTAACCATTAGGGATTCACATACATACTAATGAGGAATATTCGATAATCAAATTATCTAATGATTTATCAATTAATAACCATATTATTAATTTTGATAATAAAATATTTTATTTAACAATTAAATAAAACATGTGTGACTTTATAATTAGTCATGCTTGAATTAAAAATTCAAATAAATGAATTTTACTTAATTAAATCCCTTTGACATAGTTAGATTCTTAGTGAATGTAGGTTACTTAAGAAATTAAAACTCCTTTAATTTCTAACATTTATTCATTAGATAATTAGGATAATTAGGAGGGAATATATTTAACCATGTCAAAGACCAATTCTCCTTCTTTGGTCGTACACTTCTCCATCACATGGGGAGGAGGTTGTTTCACAAATTTGAATAATTCAAACTTTGCAACAACATTAGGATTAATTAAATTAATTTTATCCTAATAAAATACTATAGCAAAAAATTTTAATTAAATGGGGATTTAATTTTATTTTAATGAACTTCTTCAAATTAAATATTTGAACAATTCAAATATTAATTTAAAGTAGTTAAACAAAAAATAATTACTGAGATAAAATGTTATCTAAATTGAAATAACACTTGTCTTAATTAAGACATTCATTTGTCTTAAAATTTCGTTGTCTAATTAAAATAACACTTGTTTAATTTAGATAATTAATGTAAAAATTAATTTTATCTCTTTAGTGACAAAAATGTTTCTCACATTTTCAAGCATGTTTAGAATAACATTTTTCCTAAAAAAATCCTTTGTCTAAATTAAGACAACTCTTGTCTTAATAAATATACTAGCTGAAATACTATCAATTAACTTCAACTTGAATTTATTCCAACTTAATATGGATTGAATTCTCCAAAACCATGTGGGAAATCTATTTGGACAGAGAAATTTCAAGTACTAATAAAATTGGGATTATTTTAATCTCATTAAGATAATTATATTTTATTAATCATAACATCATTTCACCAATAACTCATAATTGCACTATTGATAATTCTTAAAATTACGAAAAGTCAATGTTGAATATTGATTTGTTCAATTTGCAAACCTAGTATTTGTGAACCCTCGTAACCATCCATTGATAAAATTATCGTTTTACCCCTTATGTCAATTTTGTCCTCTGGTCTCAGATTTCATCCGATAAGTGACCAGATAATCTTTTAGAACTTCTTGAAAATTATCTCGAAATGATAAGTAACTAATTCATCATTTCACTATGCCCAGATATGTCACTTGTCTTCCTAAAATCACCAAAAGTGATGTAATGCTACCAACTCTATTTTTTGAATTTATGCTCTTGGATTTTCACTTCCACTATCATCCCAACATACAAAGTCTAGACCAATATCATACAATAGTCGTGCCCATAATATATCAAATATCACAATGGTCATGGACATGAGTCCATAATCTATTATGATTTTGATTCTGCCATTAGTGGATGCAATGTATGTGAGTTCAAGTTCAAAGTAACTATATTAACTTGAACTTTATATCTCACTTGATTCCATTTTATTTAATAGTGTCATTACCTAAATTCTACTACTTCAATTATTTGAAATTCATCATTCCCTTAGAGAAAAATCTCATTATTTCTATGGAGGTAATACGGACACTACAATCTTAATTGAACAAAGTGACTGGGTCTATTCAATGACCGTGAATATTGTTTTAGATTCATCCAAATATCTCCTTTTGCATAATCTTATGCAAATGTATATTAGTTTATTAGAATCTAGGAACCTTAATAACTAAAAAATAGAGCTTACATATATAAATAAACTTTTTATTTATTATTATTAAAATGTATTTACATCAAATTAGGGAATGCAACTTGTTTTTCAGGGCAATTTATTCCCAACATAAAGATAATACATTCTCATGTAAAAGTAACATCTCAACATTATCTCCCAATTCAAAAAATTAGGCTATTTCCAAAGCCGTATCACTTTGATAGTCAATTCATCTTTTGAGGGGGTTACTTGCTCAAATTCCCTAGGTTAGGTGTTTTCCCTTGGTTGAGGGGTTACTTGACACGTGTCCTCAATTTTCATAGCATTCATTTAGTATTTAAGATTGAAGATAACGTGATGTAGTTTAAGTTCACCTCTTGTTGCTTACCCTTTTTCCCTACTTCTTATATAGAAAAAAACAAAAAAAAAATTCCATGAAAAGTAGCTAAGAAGATAATGTTGTTTGTAAGTCACTAAATTATATGATCTAGTGTCAAGAGAATTGAATAATTTCTAATTCTAGAAGATTTTACATTTAAACTTTCATACTATTAATTATATAAACAAATTTAACCAGAAAAAAAAAGTAAGCATATGAGATCAAAATTTCTCATATTTAATTAGAGATATACATAATATAAGTATTGACTAATTTGATGACGGAAAATTGCCTTCAAAAGCAGACAAAATCCTTAACCATGGATGTCCCAAAAGAGAAATGTCAGTGTATTCTCCCAATCATGTGAGAGCAATTACCTATGAAAGCACAAAAATATAATGGTTAAGAAGTTTGGCATTTTTTATCCTATAATTAAAGTAACTATTTATTTATATTTTTGGTATTTAATTAATCAATAGCTAGGAGACTTTATCCTGCATCCTTTTCAGTCTAAATGCCCAAAAATACCTTCCCGCATGGGTATAAAGCTTCCGCTACAAAATGTACAAAAACAAATAAGTTTATACTCATTCTAAATTTAGAACGAGTAAAGATTTTTTTTTAATTTAAAATTAGTGAAGAGTCCATGCAAAACATGGTTGTACTAATTAACAATTAAGATTAACAAAAATAAAATAATTAAGTAAAATCATAATCAATCATTTGAGCATTATTAAAACATAACACATATTTGTACCTAATTTAATTTATGAAAAATCTCCTTGTAGTATTCAATATATTACTATATTTGTTATAAATTAAAATTTTCAAACCTTCTTTACTCTATATCTTTAATATAGCAACATAAAATTGACCATGACTAAAATTAGGTTTAAGAAAAAATAAACCAACGTTTACAAGTGATTGATTAAATTGACCCTAGCCACAATGGTTGCTGTGAGGCATTCAACATGTCATAAAAATTCTAAGCATCTAAATTTGGAGGTTCCTCATTATATGGAATGGCATTCAAATTAGGCCCAACAACATTAAGGATAATTATTTCATATCTATTTTCATGCACATGTATACTATATTGGAAACTACTTGAAGCTTCGAATTTTATGTTAGTCTCAAGTGCAACTTCCAAAGTAAATTCTAACTCGTGCTCTTCATGAGATGTCCAATACTAATACCCTTCTACGAACCCTTCTCCATAAGGATCAACTTTCACTTATTCAGGTGTCAGAAATCTTCTATTCTTAAGCTTCAAACATGATAATTACTTAGAAAACATAATTACCTTATCTATGAAGACAAATTAGAGGAGCCAACTAATAAATTAAAGATAATTCAAAATTTCTAATCTTGGGAATGGTAGAAAATTTAATATGATGCTGTTATAGAGTTTTGTGAAAATTTGGGACTCTCATTTTTCTTCTAATGATATTTATTCCGTTTCAAATTATTTATCATTTAAGGTAATGCCACAATAATTAAAGAATTGTAACAACAAATAATTGTATTAGACTAAATTACCCTTATTAAAGTTAATTTAAACTCTGATTACTTTATTGAATATAGCAATAAATAATGGTAAAATTAGAAAAATAATAATAAATGCTTCATAGGTAATGTAAAATGACAAATAATTTGAAACAAAATAAAACTCTTAAAATGATAAATAATTTGAAACAAATGGAGTAATATATTTAAATTTTGACTAGCCATTATTTTATAAAATAACCAATTATTGATAAAAGAAAATTACTTAAAAAAGAGGTTGTGGCACTTGCTTATTTTTTTTAAATATTTGTAATGCTACTGTAATATAGTACTACTATCATTTATGTTTTATCATGTAATTTATTTTATTATATTAGAAATGTTCTCCAATTTTTTAGGCTAGAAATTATGAGAAAATTCTAAATTTTCTCCCAATACTTTGTGGTGATAATATGCAGGGAGTAACTTTCCGATGGGTCTTGTAAGTAGCGGTATAACCTACCGCCCCAAAATGGGGCGGTAGCTTAGAAGTGACTTAATATGTAGGATATTAGACTTTTTCATATACATTGTTTTAAAGTAGCTAGTATTAGCACCAATCCAATGCACGGAGACATATAAGAATAACAGTGATATATGTGCGTATATATATTTAATAAATTGGTAAATCTATCCTCTTGATTTGTGGCAGTAGGATAGAATAACAGTGATATATGTGCGTATATATATTTAATAAATTGATAAATTCTATCCTCCCGATTTGTGGCAGTAGGATAGAATTTATATATATATATATTTTTTTTACTTCTTAATATTAATAAATTATTATTTATGTCATATATTTTTTTAATAATTTTTTAAAATATTTTTATATTTTTTTAAATATTTATACTTATGAATGAATAGTATTAAAAAATTATGAATGAATAGTATAAAAATATATAAAAAAATTTTAAAAAATTCAAAAATGCTTTAAAAAATTCTCAAAAAATTATATGACTTAAACAATAATTAATTAATGTTAAAAAAATTGAGACAAAAACTTAAAAAAATATTATATTTGGATATCAAAATGTATGGTGCAGCCCCAAATATAGCAAGCACCTAATAAATTATATTATGAAGTAATAAAATAAAGAACCTTGTTTATTATTACATGTCTTATGATGGAATTATGTCGTGTCAAATATCCTATTTTGTCCTTTTTTATTTTTGTCTAAAAAGGTCAAAACTCCTAAACGATCTTGTATGTCCCTTCTAGATTAAAAATTGAAAGAGATTCCTGATTTTTGAGTATTTCCAAGATGAGTAGACTCTCAACACAACAAGATTACAAAAAGAAAATAAAACGTCATACCTAAGCTTATAACGTGAGAGACTGAGAGAAGCAACTTCGGGAGGAAGAAAAAGAGGCAAATAGATTATATGGTAGTATTTATGTAAGAGTACAATGCTGTCTAACTTAGCACTTCCTTTGTAATTCAAAATATTTTGTCACATAATCAACTCAAATGGTGTTTCCCAAGATGAGTAGACTACCAACACAATATTTATTGTAGAGCATTGTATGCTGTATAAGAGAGTCTTGGGAGACTTAATTATTTTGAATTTACATAGGTTACAGTTAAAGTTCCAATTATGAGTATGTTTGAATTACAACTTTGTTTTTAAAATTTATATCACAATTAGAAATTAATGTTATATGGTGGGAAATGATTGTTCATATTTTGTAAATATTTATTTGATAAAATTGAGAAGAAAAATTAGGACAGAGTGCCACTTGTCAGTTGCTTAAGGAGGTGGAAAAACTTTAGAATTTAAAAATACAGATTCTTGTAACAACGCATGAATAAACAAAGGAGTGAATACACACATATGAGAGCAATCTTTTAACAGTCAACCAAAAGAATAAATAAAGGCATGAGTAAAGCTTCCCTTAAATGAAAACTTCAACAACATTAGAGTCATTTCTCCCAATTGAAACAAACTCAATATTAATCATAACTTTCTAAAAGAAATTGTTTTTGCACATACAAAATAATATTAATAGAGGCATACAAAATAATATTAATAGAGGCATACATAAGAAAGATTAAGCATAGTTTTATTTAGAAGGATTGAGCATTTCACCGCAAATCATGGATCATCCACATGATAGACAACGATAGTCTCCAAGCTTCATTTACAGCTTTGTACTACCGCATCAAGAGTTCATAGATTGTAAATAATGACACAATTACTCACAATACCCAATTAAGAAGGAGGACTAAAATTGTCAATGCATTGTGCTTGTTGATATAAGAAAACAGTGGGCAGTAGCATAGTTATTTTTATCCTTGCCTCTCATTTTTTTATTTTTTGTTCTGATTTTTTTTTACTTTTTAGTATTAATTAATTATTTTTTATGTCATATAATTTTTTGAAATTTTTTTGAAATTTTTTATACTTCTTATACTATTCATTCATAATTTTCCTTGAATTTACTTTTTCACAAATAAAAAATTTTAAAAAAAATAAAAAAAAATTTTAAAAAATTCTCAAAAAAATATATGATATAAAAATAATTAATTAATACTAAAAAGTAAAAAAAATTAGAGATAAAGATAAAATTGTTAAGCTACCGCTCATTATTGTGGCAGTAGCTTAAAATCTTCCTTCCTTAGAATCAAACTATGATTGTAAAACAAATCTAAATTTAGTAAAATTTTAAATTCTCAAACAATAAAAAAAACATATTCAATTAAAATGAAGAAGGAAAAGCTTGTTGGTTTCCTAGAATCTGTGTATACATATGCTCCCGTTGTAATTGTTGTAAGTCATCTAGATCTCTTGTAACAAAAGGCAATATCAGCTTGCCAACCTCACCTCCATTAAATGTTGACTCTCTTGGCATTCCAAGCATAGCGGACATGAAATCACTACCCTTGAGTTTTATTGTGTTAATTTTCTTAATGCCCACTTCTTTAACAATTTTTGTATTTTCATTTGATTCCCATTATTCTTTACATTAAAGAATTGTAGAAGTAAGAATCTAAGCTCATCCTGGAATAGATTTCCTCAGTTAAGAGTTCATATGCAGAATATAGGATAAAAAATCTAATTATCAAATTTCTGAAAAATCATGCAGAATACAGCAAGAAACTAATAGCTAATAGATACTTGATGTTGAATTAGAAAAGGCAAACAGCCACACTTTGAAATCAGTAGGAATGAAAAATGTTAAACTGAAAGCTATAATACAATCAAGTTTGGCATTCGTAACTGAGAGTTTAAGTTTTCTACTTTGGATTTATTGATATTTGAAAGAAATATTGAATTTATAGTTTGCCTCCAACATAGAGACTAATAGACCATGGTATTATGTAAAAAGAATATCATATAAATTGGCTATAAATTTTTATGCAAGGTAATTTTAATAGGCTGAGATAATAGTAAAACATACCTAACTACATGTTCTTCCCTCACTTGTCAACTCCACATAATTTAGAGGAAATACCAGACAAAAAAAGCTGATATTTTTGTTTGGCGGTAGCAAGTCTCCTGGATGTTTCTTTGAAAAAAAATATTAATTAGTCGTTACTGTAAATTACAAACTAAAGCGTAAGCAAAAACAGTTGAACCAGCAAGTAGCTAGACATGTTAGTCAGTCCACAATAAAAGAACAATCATCCTTATAAACATATTGGAGGCAAGGAATGCATAATAGTAACAAACTCACTGTTCAGTACATGGGTAAATAGTTTTATTCAGACCTTGTGGAGAAAGGTGGCCTGAAAATAAACCCCAACTTCTTTGTTGACTTTGGAGCTGAGACCGATGGTCCTTCCTTTGGCCATGAAATGAGATATCCTGGTAGTGACTGCACTTCCAAAAAAATCAAATGTTTACTAAATGTCATTGTCATTATCTTACTATATATATTAGATAAGAACAAACCAATCTATCGTCATTGCAAGTAAGGATTTAGGATCCTAAAAATAAATGGCTTTTCAGTCACATTTGAAATAATTGATTGAGCAATACTGAGAAACAGTAAAGCTATGAAGAGGACAACGTTGTAAAAACTCCCATTAATGGTTGTACTAATAGACTTTAACCTTATGTAAAGTGCAGTACACTAGCAAATATATATCATTGTTTTTATAGTCTTATACAATAATGTTTAACTTTTTTGTTATTATTTAATTATCTTTTTTAATCGATCATTGACCAACAAATACATTTTATTAGATTTATCTTGAGAATATATAAGTTATAAAATAAAAGCATACATTTTTTAAGGTGTTTACTAAGTTACATATAAGATGTAACTGTGCATTCGAGTGTCTTTTTATTTTTATTTTATTTTTATAGTTTTTATTTTAAGAAAAAATTGAAAAAAGTAAACAAAAGAGTAAAAAATTCAAAAATATAAAAACATAATTCAAAAATACAAATGAAAATAATTAAAGAAAGAAGAAAAAATATGAATAAATAAATAAAAAAGCACCTGATGCTCCGGTATATCCGGATGTAACTTAGAAAACACAATTTCTTAAAGCAAAAAATCAAACTAACACTCAAATAGTTAATAGGTAGTCTATTATAGAAGGAATTGTCTATCCTACAGCCCTATTTTTGGGGCTGCAGGAGAACTTGTGTTATGCATTTTTTTATTTTTTGGCATTAATTAATTTTTTTTTATATCATATATTTTTTTTGAACTTTTGTAAAATGTTTTTTACTTATAAATGAATAGTACAAGAAAATATAAAAAATTTCATAAACATTTCAAAAAATTTCAAAAAAAATGATATAAAAAATAATTAATTAATACTAAAAAGTAAAAAAACTCGAGACAAAAAATAAAAAAATAAAAAAATGACATAGCACAAGTTATCCTACATGGGGCTGTAGGATAATGTCTACTATTATAGAATCATGATAGAAACATCTACTCGATTGAAAATCCAAAACAAAGCAATAATTATAAAATCTTATGGCATAGACTTAATATGTAGCAGCAATAAAAAGATAACAATTATAGGTATCATAAATTATTGGACAAAGCTTTCAACGAAATCCTTCATTGATTTGTATCCGAAGAATCCATTGTTTTATAAGTTGTTTATCCAATTCCAATCCCTAGTATATCCATTGCAGAGAAAGTGACATGAACAAATTGATAAGCACAAAAGAAATTCAAGCAAGATAAATCTAACTTAAGAGTATGTAAAGGCTATGGATAGCTAACTTTTCCTAAATTATATCAAATCACAAAGAAAAACTACAAAAACCTAATTAACTAGATAATCATTGTCCATTCCTCAACGCAGAATCATGAAGTTCTGAAGATGATTTGGATCACTCAAGTGGAGATATCATGAAAAATTCAATTCATTTATATCTAACATCATGCTCCATCACTAGGGTGTTGAGAAACCTATCAATTATTCAATGATAAGTCTTACAAACTAAGTGGGAGTGTTAAAGGTTTAAAGATAATTTTTGAAAATTATTTCTTATCCCTTATCTATAGGTTGGGAGTTTATTACTATCTAGGAGTTTTGTAGTTATCCCTTACTATCTTTAGGAGTTGTCACCCTCTTGGAGGATTATCTTTTGTATTCATGTTTATCTATATCTAGTTTAGTTTGAATAATAAGGGAGGGGGCTGCCATGGGTGGAGGGGGGGCCGCAAACCTTCCTGTTCATCAGATTTCTTTGTTTAAAAAAAATTCAAGAGGGAAAGGGGCCAAGAAAAGACCAGTGAAACAACTTCATAAGAAAGATTATCTATTCTCTCTATGATTATAGACCAAAAAGTTGTTGTGATACGTGAATTCCTTTCCAAGCTATCTACAATAAGAGGAAACTTAAGATTCATTTAGATTTCCAATGAATCTAGGCATTAAAAATGATAACATGATATCATGAGATTCAAAATTTGAATGATTGGTAAAACATTCAGGACAAATTAGGTGTTAGATTTAAATTGTAACAAAATAATGATTATAACATTTCCTTAATCATTTCACATATTAAGCACTTTCAACATATTTTTCTCCATATGTAGACACCAGCTAAATGAAAAATACTATCTTCATGGCATCATTCTTAAAACTCTTGAAGAAATTATTTTCCAAGAGAGGGGCAAGGAAAGTTAGCAAAATTCACATTATGCAAAATATTAGGGGGAAAATTATATAAAAAACATGGTTTTAGAATCATGAAGGATTAACAAAGTGTAGGATTTAAGAATCTAAACTGCAGACATAGTACAGAGAAAGTGGATCAAGGTTAGAGGATGAAATTTTTCTAGGTAAGAATTATTTTGCCAACCCAATAGTAATAATACAAATTTTATATCCAAAAGCCATAAATATATAAACAGAATCTAACTAAATTATTCAAACCTGTCAGCTGCAGTAGAGGAATCTCAAATCTATTAGTTTAAGACCTCGGGGGACCTAAAATCCAGAGCATGGAGCCATGGACAGAAACAAATACTACATGCATACTTCCTAACTCAGGTATCATTCAGGAGAAAAGAGATTTCTTATTAGAAAAAGGAGACACTACAGTTACTTCATGGAAATAATGATGCTGCCATTTGCCCCCCCAACAGAATAATATAGGTAAAGTACCGTAAGAGTCATTCAGAAAACAATTAGAACGTACAAATATGGATACTGAGAGATAGTAATACTCATTAGGAATAAGTATTGTTGGGAATATCTTAAGCCAGAAGACCAATTAGTCTACTAACCACAACAACATATTAGCAAGAGAAGAGACACCGGAAAACTAAACCTGGAAACATATAAATTTTTTGAAGCAGTTGAGAAGCATTATGGAATTCACATAGAGTACATGTTCCCTGATGCCGTTGAGGTTCAGGCGTTAGTAAGAAGTAAGGGACTCTTCTCATTCTATGAGGATGGGCATCAAGAGTACATGTTCCCTGATGCCATTGAGGTTCAGGCGTTAGAACATTGTTTGTTCTCTCTTTATCCACTGAGAAACTTTCAAGAAGATGCTCTACAGTCTAAGCAGAGAAATACTAATGCAATTATAGAACTAAGCATGGTAATTGTCATGGAGGATTAAAAATAATATAATCACAGATAAATCAAGACTGAAACAATAAGATATTCACATCAATATTAAGAGGAGAACAGCATTGTATCACCTCTATTTCTTAATTCCTTATTGAGCTGCTTTAGTGAGGTTTCTTTTCTATTCTTCAAAAGCTGTATGTATGCTACAAATTCTAAGAAGGCATATATAAATTAGAAGTCATGCTTTAGGTGAGACTTGAGAGATACAATATGAATAATATGTATCTCTCAAGTCTAGGTTCATATACAAAGTGTACTCTAGGTAATTACATATTCTAGGAAAGCACATACAAAGTGTACCCTGAGGCTACTCTTTTACTCTAGGTTCTTATATGTAATTACCCTGAGGCTTCTCTTTTACTCTTGGTCCCCGTAAGAAAATATAAGAAAATGTTAGACTGAAGAAAATAATAACAACATTCAACTATAGTAACAAATTCAACTACCATAGAAGGCAAGCTTAAATAAAGCAAATAGGTATGGTGGGTATACTTAGTTCCTGTAAGAAAATATAAATAAACTATCATAGAAGGTAAGCTTAAATAAATTCTCCATAATACAAACAGAAAGAAAATAATATAATGAAGAGATTGACGTGGCAAAATGAATAGACTTTCATTTTTCAAAAAGAACCTATCAACAAATTGTTGTTGCACTCAATAGAATTATTAATAGAGATACACTCAATAGAAATTATTGTTGCAAGCAACATTGAACTTCACACATATATTTGATATTTGAGTTTAGATATATGTTCAATTGATAAAATTTGGAAATTCTAGCAAAGCCTTCTTAAACTTCAGGAGCCAGTTTTCCAAGCCTTAAGCCAGAGTAGGTATAAAATGGTGAATTAGTGATCATAAAATCCCACTGATAGGCTTGAGCAGTCAGAACCGCTATAAGTTGTATTACGACGAAAATATTTCTAAATGGAGCTTCCCATAAAACTTACACATGCTTAAATAGCTTGCCAAAATGCCATTTCAGCATTGAAAAAAATACCTTTCAGCTGCCAAAATACATGGTAAAACAGGCCAAATGTGAGAGGTATCTTTTAGATATAATTGTAAGAAAATATAAATCAACTACCATAGAAGGCAAGCTTAAAGAAATTACCCATAATACAAACATGCATTCACCAGTAAGTAGAAAAGATGATAACGACATCTGTAAAGAAAGCTAATACTGAAGTTGATTGTCTTTGAGAACCAATCCAGATTTTTGGTAATGGAAATTTAGATTTTTAAGACAACCCACCACTTACTCACCTTAAGTTTTCTTTCATGAACTGTGAGAGAATTTGAATCTAGTAATAATATCTTCCTCTTTCTTTGTTATTTCCTTCTTATTTAGTGGCCTCTTGCGTACCTGCAGTATTAGCGTTGTACTTGTAAGTCAAAATGCAATCTATTCCAGTTACGGAGGGCCATGGTGTACCATAAAATAAAGATACAAACTATTAAAAAATCACAGCAAGAAGTATACCACAACTTACACATCTAGTGACAGTCAAATAAATATATTAGTCAGTTGCATGGTGAGAATAATGATAAACCATGCTATTAACTTCACCTATGCAAGGGAAATTTTGTCTAATTAGCTAAAAACTATTTTGCTCATTCAGAGAAACAGATGTAATAATAATAAGAGGAAAATGGCCATTCAGCTTTGATTCATACGATACTCTATCTGATAAACTATGAACAACCACTGAATCTAACCTCGGCAACTGAGCTAAATACACTATCCATATATGCAAGGAAATAAACCAGACCGCAAGTAATAGCTTGGTATCGAAGGAATGAAGATCAAGCAGGGCATGGGTAAGCCCAGTGGGCAAGACTTGATAATCATCGTTCTTCCTTGAGCCAGAACATAAAGAACCAGTCAATCCCAAGAGTACTCCTCCATCATAAGACTCTAACTACTGCACCAAGAAAACAATTCGGTCGTTCAAGCCAGTTCTCGTTCAGTGTAGCAAGTGAAGAAAAACAGAGTAAAACGCGATTATATAACTCACTTCAGCATTATATATACCAACGTACTGATGAAGTTGTTAAGAAATATAAGTCTTTATTTATTTATTACTTATTAAGGGTAGAATAGTCTTTCATAATTTGTTTAGCCTATATATTGTTTCTTTGTATTTAGGTTAATTCATTCTATTGTATTTTTCAGTATCAATGAAACTCTAGTTTCTCCCCTTTTCTTAATTATAGTATTTCTTTGAGTTCTTTAACATGGTATTAGAGCTTGGTTTCATGGCACGAGGCTTAATCCCAAACACAGGATTCGGGGCAGAGCCCCGAATTTTGGAGTGACCGTATTGGTTCAGTTTCAGTTTGTACAATTTGGTATTTCGCTTTGGAGTGACCGTAAAATTTCATTTGGGTGACCGTACAACTTCGTTTAAGGTATTCGTTTAGTTTCTGCAATCTGGTATTTTGTTTTCCTTTGGCATTTTGATTATGGCTACTGAAAGAGACGATTCGCTTCAATCTGTGAGTGTGAGGTTGGATGGAAAGAATTATTCGTATTGGAGTTATGTAATGAGAAATTTTCTCAAGGGTAAGAAGATGTGAGGATATGTTAGTGGAACTTTTGTGAAACCTGGGAATATTGATGAGGAATATGCTGTTTTAATAGAGGCCTGGGAAGCAAACAATGCTAAAATTATTACTTGTATTAACAATTCTGTTGAGCATTCCATAGGTACACAGTTGGCAAATTATGAGACAGCAAAGGAGGTTTGGGATCATCTACAAGGGTTATTCACTCAATCGAATTTTGCAAAGCAGTATCAATTGGAGAATGATATACGAGCTCTTCAGCATAAGAATATGAGTATACATGAGTTTTATTCTACTATGACAGATATTTAGGATCAATTGGCTCTTACAAAATCGACAGAATTAAAGGCACGTGGTGCCTATATTGTTCGTAGAGAAGAACAATGATTGGTTCAATTTTTAACTGCACTTTGTAGTAATTTTGAAGGACTTGGAGGTTCAATTCTGCATCGTTTTCCACTTCCTTCTGTTGACTCAGTTGTCAGTGAGTTATTGGCTAAAGAAATACGTCTTAAGTCTTATTTTGAAAAGGGATTTCTTTCTACTTCTAATCCTTCTGTGTTAGCAGTACCTCCTAAGAATCAGAATAAGCCTTACACAAGGGTGGCCTTCGACGAGTGTAGTTTCTGTAAGCAGAAAGGTCATTGGAAGGCTCAGTGTCCTAAGTTAAGACATCAAAATCAATCACATCAGAATCAATTGCAGCGGCAATCTCAAGCTTGGAAGCCTAGCAACTAGTCACAATATAATGTTCATAAACCACCTCAAGGTTACAAACTCCCACTGTCTAATACTGCAGCAGTAGTTTCATCAGATGAGTTCACCGATTCTAGTACTATGGCTGAGCAATTTCAAAAGTTTCTCTCCTTACAACCATAAGCTATGTCTGCTTCTTCTTCCGTAGGTCAGTTGCCTCATAATTCTTCAGGTATGTCACATTCTGTATGGGTCTTGGACTATAGAGCTTCACATCATATGTCTCCAGATTCTTCATCTTTTACTTCTGTGTCTCCTTCATCTTCGATTCCTGTAATGACTGCTGATGGCACTCCTATGCCTTTAGCAGGTGTTGGTTTCGTTGTCACACCTTACTTGTCTTTACCTAATGTTTATCATATTCCAAAACTCACATTAAATCATGCTTTTGTTGGTCAGTTATGTGATTTTGGTAATTTAGGCATCTTTTCCTCCTCTTCTTGTTATGTGCAGGATCTATAATCTCAAAAGCTGATTAGGACATGCCATAGAAAAGGGAGACTATATGTTTTGGATGAGTTAAAAGTGCCAGTTGCTGCAGCTGCTGTTACTAGTGTTGATTTGTCTTCTTTTTGTTTAAGTCCTTCTTCTTCTAGTTTTTATTTATGGCATTCTCGTCCAGGTCATGTTTCGTCTTCTCATTTGAGATTTTTGGCATCCACAGGGGCATTAAGAAATTTACAAATTTGTGATATTTCTGATTGTAGTGGATGTAAACTGGCAAAATTTTCAGCTTTACCATTTAATCAAAGTATATTTGTTTCTTCTTCTCCATTTGATTTAATTCATTCCGATGTATGGGAACCTTCTCCTGTTGCCACAAAAGGAGGGTCTCGATATTATGTTTCTTTTATTGATGATCATACTCGTTATTGTTGGGTTTATTTA
>JASKGM010000007.1:2155688-2169338 GCA_034509205.1 Ceratonia siliqua
TCACGATCAGAAACAATGGTTTTAGGAATCCCATGCAAATGCACAACATCCCTAAAGAATAAACCAGCTATATTTGTCGCATCATCCATTTTATGACATGCAATAAAATGTGTCATTTTACTAAATCTGTCCACTACAACAAATATACTGTCTCTTCCCTTCTTGATCCTAGGCAAACCTAACACAAAGTCCATAGAAATATCAACCCAAGGATTAGAGGGAATATGTAAAGGCGTATAAAGACCATGAGGTAAGACCTTAGACTTAGCCTGTTTATATGCAATACATTTAGCACACACTCTTTCAACATCCCTACACATATTAGGCCAATAAAAATGCTCATGTAACATATCTAAAGTATTTACAACCCCAAAATGTCCCATTAATCCCCCAGAATGAGCTTCACACACAAACAATTCTCGCAAAGAGCATACGAGCACACACAATTTGCCATCTCTAAATAGGAACCCATCATGCCTATAAAACTTTTGTAAAGAAACATGCTTACACGCTTCATATACATTAGCAAAGTCAACATTAGTAGCATACATTTCTTTAGTGTGCTCAATGCCCATTAACTTAGAACTAAGAATAGAGATTAAGGCATACCTCCTTGAAAGTGCATCTGCCACTATGTTTTCCTTACCTTGCTTATACCGTATCACATAGGGGAACGTCTCAATAAACTCTACCCACGTGCCATGCCTTCGGTTTAATTTTTCTTGTCCCTTCAAATGCTTCAAAGATTCATGATCGGTATGGATGACAAATTCTTTTGGCAAGAGATAGTGCTGCCACACGTCCAAAGCTCTAACCAAAGCATATAATTCCTTATCATAAGTGGAGTAATTCAATTGTTCCCCACTAAGCTTCTCACTGAAATATGCAATAAGTCGACTTTCCTATATTAAAACAGCACCTATGCTAACACCTGAGGCATCACATTCAAGCTCAAAAGTTTTGTTAAAGTCAGGAAGAGATAAGATAGGCGCAGAACATAATTTTTCCTTAAGCAAATTAAATGCCCTTTCCTGAGAGTCAGCCCACTTAAAACGCACATCTTTCTTAACAAGTTCATTCAATGGTGCAGCTATGGTACTGAAATCTTTGACAAACCTCCTATAGAAGCTAGCCAAACCATGGAAACTCCTCACCTCACTAACTGACTTAGGTGTTGGCCAATCTCTAATAGCTTTTACTTTCTCCTCATCTACCTCAATGCCCTTTGCACTAACAACAAAGCCTAAAAACACAAGCTTGTTACTACAAAACGTGCACTTTTTAAGGTTGGCATACAATCTTTCCTTCCTTAACACCTCAAGAACAACCCTAATATGATCTAGATGCTCGTCTATTGTCATGTTGTAAATGAGTATGTCATCAAAATAAACAACTACAAACTTATCCAGATATTCACGCAAAACATGGTTAATAAGTCTCATGAAAGTACTAGGTGCATTAGATAAACCAAAAGGCATAACTAACCATTCATACAAGCCATATTTTGTTTTGAAAGCAGTTTTCCATTCATCACCAGATTTCATTCGAATTTGATGATAACCACTTTTAAGATCTATCTTGGTAAAGAAATAAGCACCACTCAATTCATCAAGCATATCATCAAGTCTAGGTATGTGATGTCTATACTCTACAGTGATTTTGTTGACTACACGACAATCCACACACATCCTCCATGAACTGTCCTTCTTAAACACCAAAAGCACTGGAACGACACAAGGACTAAGACTCTCTCTCACGTATCCCTTGTCCAACAGCTCCTTCACTTGCCTTTGAAGCTCCTTAGTCTCCTCGGGATTGCTTCTATAGGCTGGTCGGTTTGGAATTTGTGCTCCAGGAACAAAGTCGATTTGGTGCTCAATTCCCCTCAATGGTGGTAATCCTTTAGGTATATCTTCAGGAAATACATCCTCAAATTCCTGCAATAGAGAATTAACACCACTAGGAAAAGAAGAGTTAAGGTTATCAGTACACAAGAAGTTTTTATCGTCGGACATGGCAGCTCAGGTGTGAATCCAACTGATTTATGAAAACCAAAATGAAACGAAATAGAGATTACGTGGTGCTTAATACAGAGGCTCCCACGCGATGCTTGAAAGATAGACAATTATTGCGTGATGGTTGAAACAGTAGGAATCAACAACGATGGTAGATATAGCAACTACCAAGGATGATGCTTGAAAGAAGAAAAGAGAGAGAAGGGAGATGAAGAAAATGAGAGTGGTGGGAGAGTGTTCTAGAAAACAAAAAATGAGAAGAAATTTTATTTTGGAAAAATTGTAATAATGACATGGCATTATTAATTGTAGCTGTCTAAACATTTGGATGACCACGATACAGAGAAAATGATGGTCTTTTTCCTTAAGGAAAAGGATCGGATCTTTATCCTAATAATCAATGCGTCTTTGGTGACTCAATTAGGTCTCACACATCAACAATATAAATTAAAAAAATTGTATTATTAATAAAGGAACAAACATACAAATTAGGTGTTTGTTTGTTTGTGATTAGGTCCAAAAATTATTTACAAATAGACAAATGTGAAATTTTGAAATTTGATAGAGAGAGAAATAACCAGTTTGCTGCCTTCTTGAATGTTAAAGCTCTCTATAAACATTAAAGCTTTTTTGTTTCCCAGAGTACAGGTACTCAAGAATTCTCCCAAAATGTCACATAGTACCCAAATGGAAAAAAGAAAGAGATACTCTGATTTCAAAACCCTCAAAGCAAGATACTATGATTTCACAATTAACATAAAACCCATTCAGCACCATCTATGAAATTGTGAAGGGTAAGGAAAATAGATAAGCATGGTTGCAATGAAAACTTCTATATCTTAATAAAATGTGCGTTGGCACGAGGCATATAATATACTTTTGGAATAGTTTCATTTTGTGCACCTTCAAAAATCAAAATAACAACAACTTCCCCACTATCCTACATTATACATGCCAAAGACTCATAAAAAGGATTTCACATATTGGAGCCAAAAATTCAAAATTAGCTTTAACTTAAGGCTATCACACATATGGAGGTAAACTCATATAACAACTTGTTACAGTTAGTTTGAGGATAATGGGAAACTAGGATAGGGAGAACATAAGAGAAGGTAGAGGAGATGGCAGAGGAGGAAAGTTAAGGTTTTATTCATTCATAATCCTTCTCCTCAGAAGAGATTTGCCTGGATGTGCCCACTAGGTCGAATTCAACATATTTAATATTGGATGCATATGAGAATTTTGAAAATATTTTAGCACGCCTTGAATATGATGATGTGAATTATTATACTTATTTTATTTTTAAGGGGGGCTCACAGAACAGAAGATTGGGGTAGGGTTAGGAGTTTTATGCGATTTTTGAAGATTTTTTATGATGCAACTATTTCATTTTCTTATTTTTTGCATGTGACTTCAAGTCATTTGTTTCAAACATTGATTGACATTGCAAACAATTTATTGGATTAGAGGTCTAGTGATGGAGAACTTCTTCAGTACTACTGTCACACTCAAGTGAGTGTGATGGCTTCTCACATGAGAATGATGGTCCCACTCACTTGAGGTGTGGCCCTCTCCACCTCTTGTGAGAGGTCGTCGCACTCAAGTTGAATACAATGGTAGTATTCTAAATTTTCCCCTAGTGACGATGCAATTTTGAGTAGTATGGCAAAGAGAATGAAAGCCAAATTTGATAAATATTGGGATGCTGGTAGTAATATAGATTACCTTCTATTTGTGGTTGTCATCCTTGATCCTTGGTATAAGCTAGCTTATTTGGAATTCTGCTTCCCTATGCTGTAGGCGATGAGGTTGGGAATGAAGTTTTTCGAAAAGTAAAAACCTTATTACAATTGTTGTTTCTGACACAAATTTTGTGTTTGATTTGAGTATCTCAAATGTGAGGACTAATCTTCATTATATAGTCAAAATATCCTTAATTACATCTTAAAATATGTCCTAATTACAACAACATAATAGCCCTATAATTACAATTAAATTAGCCTAATTATTGGAAACATAATTAGCCTAATTACTGGGAACGTAATTACAAAGCTGATTGTACAAGGCTAACAGTAAGTGTTATAAAATCAATGGCGGGTGCTTTTTGTCACCTATGCTACTAGGTCAAGATGGCTCTTTGGCAACTATTTTATACATTTTAATGGAGTGTGTGTGTGTATGTTTTCTTTTTAACTTAACATTGGAAAATGAATTTTTTTTATTCCTTAATATTGTTACATGCATATTTTATTTTATATGGAACCCAAGTAATTGCTTACCTTGTACTTATTGTATTGAATGCACAAGAAGGGAGGACTGATGTATAACAAGTTGCTTTGAATTTTCTGCATAAGCTTGATAGTTAAAAGAAGTCTAGGAAATAACCTTTCTCTGTTGTGATTTATTCTCAGTTTTCTATTATGTTTCTAGTTTTAGTAATATCTCTTGTAAGATAGGGGTATTGTTGTATTTTTCCTGGTAGATATTTCCTAGTAAGATCATCCTACAGTTCTCAGACAAATTTATTGAGTCCCCTCTTTGTGTACTGTAGCAGTACATTGTTTTTCTAGAAATTTGTCCAGAGATCCTACAAAAGTCTTTCGTTTGCTAGTAGCAGATCTTGTTGGTTTGTTGTATAGATCAATGCGCTTCTCCATCGTTAGAGTTATTATAATATTTTTTTATGAGTTAGGATTTTCATATAAATGTGTTTTTTCTTGTCTTTTATATATAGTTTGAATTATATGATTATGTGCAGTGCACTTCATTATTGCCATGAGCAATGCTACATGCTGGTGTGCCATGCGCCATCAATAACTATTGAGATATTTTATGCTTTAAACTCTTGTTTACATGTGCTTTGAATGTTTATGTTACATCTGTTGCCACCCCATAGCATAAAAGGACACGTAAGCCACCATCATGGTTGCGAGAATATGCGCATTACGAAGTTAGTTTAGTGATAGGTGTTTGTAAGTGAGTGGTTAAGGGAATTATACATACTATATAAGTTGTAATGTGAAATAAGAAGGGGGAAAAAGGAAAAAGATAATCAAAGTACCTCTCTCTTTCTCTCTCTCTGAGTTCGCGCCTCTTCTTTCTAAGTAACTAATGTAACAACTTTGGTGCTTTCATTGAGAGCATAGAGGAATCATAGCGAGTGTATATCACACAGGCGTTGGAGGATTACTTGAATCGCATTGCCACACACGATGATCATTTGAACTCGTTTGATAATTTGCTTAAGGAAATCAACTTGAAGTTGACGTCGATGGAAGGTAGGACGGAATAGAGTATGAGGAATCCAGTATTGGATATGTCAAGTTCATCCACTCTGGCTGGACTGAGATTTGAGAATGGCGACATCAATAGCCAAGTGCAACCTATACGTTTGTTGAAACTGGATGTCCCACACTTTAACAAAGATGTTCCTCACGGTTGGATCTTTAAAGCCGAACAGTTCTTCGACTTTCATGTTACTTTGGATCATCAGAGACTAGTAATTTCTTCTTTCCATATAGACAACGACGCATTACATTGGTTCTAGTGGATGCATCGCAATGGTCTTTTATCGTCTTGGCAAGAATTTTTGCGCACTCTGTTAGTTCGTTTCGGCCCTTTGGATTATAGGGATATATAGGGTGAACTGGCCAAACTTACACAACTAATGACGGTTGCTGATTATCAGTCCAAGTTTGAAGCCTTGGCCAATCAAACCACCGGTGTTCCTTCTTCATTTCTACAAAGTTGTTTTGAATCCGGCTTAAGGGTTGATATCCATCGAGAAGTAAGAATGCTACAACTAGTACTGTCAAATGGGGCGGGTTAACCCGACCCGCCCCATTTGAACCACAACCCACCTCTTAAACCGGGGGGGGGAAGGGTAGGCCAGCTCGCTAAATTTGTGGGCTGGAAAATCCTAACCCGCCCCGCCCCTGGCAGGTTGGCAGGTGGGGCGGGTTGCAAATTGTCAAACCTAGCTCGCCATTTTAAGTGGGCTGGACGGGCTAACCCAGCAGGCTCTACCTGTTTTGATAGCTCTAGCTATAACTAAGATCCTGGATCCAAGCGATAAATCTTGCCAAATTAATGGAAGATAAGATCAATGACAATGACCTTCGAGGTAATGTCGCAAGGCAATTTCATGTAGCTAATTACAAACCTTTGGTAATTCCACCCTTGTTACCTACTCCTAAAACCAACCAGGGGAATAATACACTCACTGTCAGAAGCTTAAATTTACTTGTTAAGAAATTAACTGCTGCTGGGATGATGGAACAATGGGAAAGAGGGCTGTGTTTCAATTATGATGAAAGATTTAGTAGAGGACACCGATGTAAAGCGAAGCTATTTGTCCTCATACTCAATGATGAAGATGAATATGAGGAAAATGTCCCCATCGACAATGTTCAGGAGGAAGTGAAAATAGAGGAAGAGTTTCCACTGGCCATTAGCTTTCACGCTCTGACAGGTCAATGCTTTCCTCACACCTTACGCTTTACTGGCACCATCTTAGGCCATGACGCCCAGATTCTGATTGATGGGGGATCCACTCACAATTTTATTCAAGAAAGATTGGCTTAATTTTTTAGGCTTCCAATTTTACCATCTAAACATTTCTCTGTTCTGGTAGGGAATGGTGAATCAATGGCCTGCACGGGATACTGTCCACAATTACCCATTCGAATCCAGAGTCATATGTTGCCTAATGACGTCCATGTCCTACCTATAAGAGGAGGTGATATAGTTCTTGGCGTGCAGTGGTTGGAGTTGCTTGGGCCAGTAGTTATGGATTACAAAAATCTTACCATGGCCTTTACATGGAGACATCAGCTAGTGACCTTAAGAGGAAATGATCAGATGATGCCTACGCCAATCTACTATAATCAGCTTCATCGCATGTATGCTAAGGATGCCATAGTGTACTACTATCAATTGACTACCGTGGATCAGAGTCATGACCAGTTTCAAGCTCAACTAACAACCTTATCTAATGAACTCAAACAAACTCTCATCCAATATCAGTTAGTATTTGAGACACCTAAGGCACTACCACCACAAAGAGGTCATGACCACCAAATTCACATTACACCAGGAGCAGCCCCGGTAAGTGTGAAACCGTACTGTTATCCATATTTTCAAAAAAAAATGAAATTGAAAAGCTTGTTGCTGAGATGTTACAGACAGGAGTTATTCGGCCAAGCCGGAGCCCTTATTCCTCACCAATATTGTTGGTTAAGAAAAAGGATGGGACCTGGCATTTTTGCGTCGATTACATAGCATTAAATAACATAACCATACCAGACAAATTCCCAATCCCTATAGTTGACGAGCTCTTTGATGAATTGTATGGCGCTGTGATATTCTCCAAAATTGACTTACGAGCCGGTTACCATAAGATTCGGATGGCTTCCACTAAAGTATAGAAAACTGCTTTTCGTACTCATCAAGAGCATTATGAATTTCTAGTAATGCCCTTCGGATTAATGAATGCCCCTGCGACATTCCAGGCTGCAATGAATAGCCTGCTTTAACCATTTCTGCGATGCTTTGTTATCATCTTCTTCGATGACATATTAGTTTACAGCCAAAGTGACCAAGAGCATGACAAACACTTATAGATGGTGCTCCGTTGTTTGCAGGATAACTTCTGGTATGCAAAACTCAGTAAGTGCCAATTCGACCAAGCTCACATTGAGTATTTGGGGCACTTAGTCTCGACTAAAGGTGTAGAACCTGACCCCTTTAAACTTTAGACTATCCACTATTAGTAGCCTCCTACTGATGTTCGACAGTTGCGCAGTTTTTTGGGCCTCACCGGTTATTACCAACGTTTTATCAAGGGGTATGCTTCCATTGCCGCTCCTCTGACTTCATTACTTCAGAAAGATGGGTTTGAGTGGAATGACACCGCAACAGAGGGCATTTCAGAGCTTGAAAATAGCCATTACTCGAGCTCCAGTATTAGCTTTACCAAATTTCTGGAAACTGATGCTTCGGGTGTGGGGATTGGAGCTATGCTTCTTCAGACTAATCACCCCATTGCTTTTCACAGTAAGAAATTGGCTTTGAAAATGCAGAGTGCATCAACCTACATTCGTGAATTGTATGCCATCACTGAAGCTATTGCTAAGTGGCGCCAATACCTTCTTGGTAATAAGTTTTTCATCAAGACTGGTCACCAGAGCCTTCGTAAGTTAATGTCTCAGACAATTCAAACTCCGGAACAACAACGCTTTCTTGTTAAATTACTCAGTTATCAATTTGAGATACTGTACAATCCCAGGGTCAATAATAAGGCAGCTGATGCACTGTCTCGGTAGGAGGAAGTTCCAAACGCCATTGGTAGTATTTTTACCTTATTGTCACACTGCACTAATACACTTATGGATAACCTTAAACTAGAAACTCATCACCTTTCGGATCTCCTGCAGTTTCAAAATGCTATCGCAACAGATAGTACGACCTTTGCCAATTATCGATTTCTCCATGGCTTAGTATGGCACAGGGGCTGCATGGTAGTCAGCCAGGACTCTGCGTATAAAAGTGATATAATATGCGAGTTTTATGATACTCCTCTTGGAGGCACAATGGCATACAACACACTTTGGCTCATGTCCAATCTCAGTTTATCTGGAAGCATATACGCAAGGATGTGCATCACTATGTGCAGACATGCCCTATCTGTCAACAGACTAAATATGAAGCTCGGGCTCCTACTGGCACATTACAACCTCTTCCTCCACTGGCCTAGATTTGGGATGAATTAACAATGGATTTCATTATCGACTTGCCTCCATCTCAGGGCTTCACTGCAATTTTGGTGGTAGTTGATCGTCTTTCTAAGTACAGTCACTTTGTTGCCTTACTTACTACCTTCTCAGCCACCAAGGTTGCTGAGGTGTTTGTTCAGTTCATCACCAAACTTCATGGTTTTTCCTGCACAATCATTAGTGACAGAGATCCCATTTTCCTTAGTAAATTTTGGAAAGAACTTGTTCGTCTCAGTGGCACTAAACTTGTTTATAGCAGTGCCTACCACCCTCAAACAGATGGCCAATCTGAGATTACTAATCTCGGCCTGGAGCAATATCTGCGCAGTTTCACGTTTGATAACCCTCAGCACTGGGCCCGTTATTTACCTTGGGCCAAATTGTCTTACAATACCGCCTTTCACTCTGATATTGGCACCACTCCGTTTCAGGTGGTGTATAGGCGTACTCCGCTGCCCCTGCTACCCCGTTTACCACCTGACACACCCATTGAAGCTGTTGAGGAAGTTTTAAACTGGCGCGTTAAACTCCTTGGGGAACTTAAAGAAAATTTATGCCGTGCCCAACAACGCATGAAACATTATTATGATCGCCGGCACACTGATAGGTCCTTTTAGGTTGGTGACTTAGTCTTGCTCAAACTGCATCCCTATCAACAGAGTACCTTATCCCAACAACCTTATCCCAAGTTGAGTAAGCGTTTTTACGGTCCCTTTGAGGTTGAAGCTACCGTTGGCGTTGTGGCTTATCGTGTTAAACTTCCACCAGGGGTTAAAATTCACCCTGTTTTTCATGTGTCCGTTTTGATGCCTTACTACCAGGATTCCACTCTTCATGTAGTTCCCTTACCTGATGCTGTCATTGACAACCACCCTGTTGTCTCTCCCCTGGCCATTCTTCATACTCGTTGCATCAAAGTTGCTTCCGAGTTTCAGCTTCAATTATTGGTTCAATGGCATGGGTTACCGCCGGAAGATGCTTCATGGATCTCCTTACCGGAGTTTCGTCTCCTTTATCCACAATTTGACCTTGAGGACAAGGTCCCTTCTGATGAGGAGGGTATTGTTACATCTGCTGCCACCTCACAACATAAAAGGACATGTAAGCCACCATCATGGTTGCGAAAATATGTGCATTAGGAAGTTAGTTTAGTGACAGGTGTTTGTAAGTGAGTGGTTAAGGGAATTATACATACTATATAAGTTGTAATGTGAAATAAGAAAGGGGAAGGAAAAAGATAATCAAAGTACCTCTCTCTTTCTCTCTCTCTAAGTTTGCACTTCTTCTTTCTAAGTAACTACTGTAACAGTGCATCTAAATTTTATAACAAGAACGCCATTTTTCTCCATTCAAACTTCTGCTATGTGATTCGTTTAAATTGCATATATTTTCCACTTTTATAAATATTATGTAAACTTCTTTAGGTCTATGGCCTTGTTTGTTTGGGCTTATTATGAGAATAAGTTACTTTTTTTCAAAAAATAATGCATTCTGATAAAAATATACCTGTTTGTTTGGGCTTATAGAAAATGGATAAGTTAATGAAAATGGAGAAAACCTCCTATAACGAGAAGTTAAAATTTTTAGCTTTTGCTGATAAGGAGAAAATTAAGAAGAGAGAGAAACCTTCATTTCTAAAATTGTTTACCCTACTTCAAAAGCCCTTCTAAATTATTGCATCCAAACATAAAACAACTTCTCCTTAAAAAAAAGTCCTTCTTCTTATAGGAGAAGGAGAAAATGCATTCTCTGATAAGCCCAAACAAACAGCCCCTATAAGTCTCAAAATAAATCATTATGATTTTTGGGAATAATCAATATGGTTTCAAATCTAATTCCAAATAGTATGAGTTTTCTTTCTTGTCTAATCAATAATGTGGTTCGCAGTACTTTGAATCTCCATAAAATTTATTTACCCACATTATGTTGAAGAGTATTTTTTTCCCTCCTTTTGTTTATCTTTTTGTTTTGTGTGTATCAGTATATGGTTTTATTTTGGAAATTAGAAGTAGCCAGCTTTTCGTTTGGAGATTCTGTGATTGTTCTGTAGAAAGTAGAATTTAAAACTGATATTTTTATTGGTTGCACAAATTATGAATTATTTAAAGTGAGTAGTTAAGTTGTGTATTATAATATTCCAACTGAGTATTTTGCTGTGATGGTGACTCCTGATTCTTTAATTTGCTATGTACCTATCCCAAATTCCAAGGATGAGTTGTAAATATGTTATTAGAGAATTGTAATTTTTTTAAAAGTGTCTAGGAAGTTTTTATTTTAAAAAAATCCATATTTTTATTTGACAATGTATAGGATATGTTTTCTAGGTGTTTCACCATGTATCCTTTTTCTTCCCTGAATTTTTCTAATTATTTTGAACTTGTTTCAAATTATGTCCAAATGCTATGCAGACTTAATGTGTCAAAATGCCACTAAAATGCATCAAAATGGCTTTGAAATGAAATTACTGCATAGCATTTATATTACAAAAATAAGAAGAATTTAAAAATTATTCATGTTGGTGCATTTCAGAGGTATGTATAATACACATCAACTAGCGAGTTGCAAAAATGAAATCACTCTCATCACATCAATGGAACTGGGATTTAGTTGGTAACTTGTTACATGCAACAGTTCTTGTAAAACTTGAGAAAAGATGGAGAAAATTTTAAAAATCAGAATGTGTGTCAGTTAGGATTAGGATTTAAGGTGGGTGATAACTAATGAAAAGATAGGAAGGAAAACTCAAAGATCAGAATGTGTGTCAGTTAGGATTAGGATTCAAGGTGGGTGATACCTGAGCTCTTATTACATGTTGAGAAAACCGGAAGAGCAAGTTAGAGAAAAAAGGAAGAGAGCGAACAAAATAAATTGTTGAAAGGTTTAATTACTGTGTGTATAGCACTAGCTCTCCTATTTATACTAATAATATATCTACAAAATTACACTTATACCTTTTACTTTAGGTGCATTACAAGTAACTGTTTCTTTATCCTACAAGACTTTCCTTAATTCTAAATACTTCTTATTAGTTCTTAAGGATTGTTCTGGCTTATGAGAATGCAGCTCGCTTATTATGTGGAGTCTTGTGTTAGTCTAGTCATAGCTAGAAGTCTTTTCTTTAACAGTAACATTCCTACATCTGATCAAGATTGGGTTTCCCTGTCAACTAGGTGTATTGAAAGTGAGCCTTGCATAGCATCAACAATGATGGTTCACATTAAACAGCATAAGAGATTTTTCTCCCAGGCGATGGCTCAGGTTTTTGAAAATCCATCTATGGTTTTTGGCCTCTATGTTATGCATAGAGCACTCTAAACTCGCATAGAAAAGTTTTCACTAATACAAGTCTCTAAATTCATGTAGAAAAATGTTCTTTTCACTTTAATTCTTTTCTGTATGTTTACCCAACGAAACAATGTGGCACTTCATGAATTCTTTGTATGTTTCAAGCACAACATAAAATTTCATACTTCTCTTATGTAACTTTTCATCTGTCTATATGGAGTTAAAATATTATTGGTAACTACCTGGGTTCAGGTCATGTATCATGTGCTGGGTAAGGTCCGCCAATCATTACCTAAATCATGAGTGCCCTAAATCTTACCTTCCTCCCATGCTCCTAGAAGCACAAGTGGTACAAGGTTTTGCCCACAATGCACTTTGTAATGTTGAAATAAATTAAAGAACAATTCAAGTTGGTCTCTTATGACTCGATTATGCCAGGGTTGCCTATGAGTTCAACAATATGGATTTCGTTTTGGCAAATAAGACTATGAATCTTTAAGTAGGCAGATTCTAAATTGTAGGAAGTTAGTTTGAACGGATGGATTGGGATTCTCCGCCAATCATTGGTAAACTTATTTTTGTGATTTAAAGAAAAAGGATTTTGCTCCATGAATTTATGCTTTGATTAAAACTAAAGTTTACTTTATTCATCTGTGGTTTTGACTTCGTTAACTAAAATCATCGAAGGATGAAACATAATTGTATTATGTATTTTTGTATTGATATATTATTTACAGAAGAATAGATCCTATAAATAATACAGGAGTGTAAACCAAGAAAAGGAAAAAAAAAAAAAAACCTTTTAAACGCTACACTAAAAGTTACTTAAAATAGCAAGAAATTAGCTTAGTGTTTACAACAAAAGATCAACTTATTCATGACCAGGAACTCCCTAAATGAGATCCTCCAATAAATGACCCTTATTGACCAGGATTTCCATTATCCTAATTAAAACAGAATATTCCTTCTATTAAAAACAAGATTTCCACACTCCTCAAGTTGGATTGTACATATTAATCAAATCCAACTTGCAAATAATATCATTGAAAGCTTCTAGAGGTAGTCCTTTTGTGAAGATATCAACAATTTGTTCTTTTGTAGGAAAATAGGACATACACATATTTCCCTCCTCCACTTTCTCCTTGATAAAATGTCTGTCCACCTCTACATGTTTGGTGTGGTCATGCTGAACTAGATTGAAAGAGATGTTGATAGCTTCTTTGTTGTCATAGTAAAGTTTAATGGGAAATTTCATTGTGACACGTAGTTCCTCCAAGAGTTTCTTTAACCATAGTCCTTCATACATCCTTTGAGCTATTGCTTTAAACTCAGCTTCAACACTACTTCTAGCCACTAGATTTTGTTTTTTGCTTCTCCATTGATGCACAAAATATTGCTCAACCAAGCATGCGAGAGGAGGAATTCAATCATGGGCTTGGAGGGACTCAAGGACACGTGATCCATTAAGCTTGCCAAGTAGGCCAATCACAAGACTTACAACCAAGAGATTTAAAGACACTTTAAATGGGCTGATTCAACAAGTTGGTGAGATGGCAAATACATGGAGGCCCGGCATA
>JASKGM010000007.1:2169438-2182167 GCA_034509205.1 Ceratonia siliqua
ATTTTTATTAGAATTTTTTGAGATATTTTTATATTTTTTTCAAAATGTTGTAAGTTACAAATGAATAGTAAAAAAAAATTATAGATAAATAATAAAAGGAATGTAAAAAAATTCAAAAACATCTTAAAAAATTTTAAAAAAAATATATGAGATAAAAAAACTTAATTACTTTAAAAAAGTAAAAAAAATTTAAAAAAAACTTAAAAAATAAAAAAAAAATGGAGGGAACGGTAGCTTAGTCCCCCCAAGAAACAAACAAACAAAGCAAGAAGAAAGTTGGAAGTTGTAAGTCTATAATCAATTAAGTAATTATGTAGCCAGTGATATTGATATTGTTTTTAAGATTATTTTTTTTCTATGGGACTCCCAAGCGCATTTAACAAGAGAACGAGAGAGGTGGAACTTAAACACCACTTATGAAGACCTTTTGACTTCGTTAGGGAAGATACCATTTAAGCCACAATTCATTGGTTAAGATTATATCAATGTTATATTGTTATATACTTATATCACGTGTTCCTTCATTTTTTATACTTCATAAATAATCATAAAAATGTCAAATTTCAATTGGCTGTCTTCTTTAGAGATCATTTAAAATAACAATTAATTAAGCATGCCTCAACATTAAGGTTTTATATATGTCACCATTTACGAAGTAACTATTGATGAGTCTCACGAATGACGAAACTAATGTTATTGCAAAATAAGGCATCAGATAACAAAAAGATCAAATATTAAATGCTTCTTCAAACAGCTTGGTCTTCAAAGGGTGAAGTAGCAACTAGACTCAGTTCCCAAACTAAAAGGAAAGAGAGAAAAACAAGAGAAAGGTGCACATGCAAATTTTTATAAATAGCAGACTACCACCACATGAATAAAATGGCCGGGGAAGTTCAGAGCTGGTTGCAGGTAGAGGTGGGTGTAGAGGTGGGTGTGTGATTAGTGACTGGGTATTTCTTAGCATTCTTGACTATTTTTGTCAGAGCTGCTTGTCCAAGATCAAGCCCACAAACATCAACAAGACGCACCAGATACAGCAAAACATCTGAAAGCTCTTCCTCTAGATGCTCCTTATCATCAGAAGTCCAATTGGGTAATCCCTTTGCAACTTCTCCTTTCCACTGAAATATCTCAGATAGCTCTCCAACTTCTCCTACCTACACAAAATGTTCATCAACTGTTTGTAGAAATGTGAATAAAGCATTAGAAATACTGTTTTTTATATCAATTTGGGTATAAGGGCTCACAAGAGCTAAAAGAAGATTTCTAGGACTGTGATATTCATCCCAGCCTCTCACTTCAGCAAACTCAGCAAGCCTTCTGCTGAGTTCCTGAAGAGAAACATCTCTTGCAGATGTTCTAGGAAACCTGTAAGAGCACTCCATCTCCTCAGTTAGTTTCTCTTACTTTTGCTTCATCCAAAGGCTCATGCATGTCCAATTTATAGACAACCTGAGAGGGGGAAAGATTTGAGACAGAGACTGAGAGACAAAGGAAGAAAAGGAGAGATAAGGAAAGATTTGATAGGATTCTTCTTTATTGTCTTTCCTCTATTTCTAACTAATATGTGCACCAAGTGTTATAGTGGAGGAGCACTGAGTGCTATTGCTGTAGGACAATAACCATGTGAGGTATTGCAAATATGTCTCAATCTTTTCATACATGACTTGAAGTAACTTACACCCACCTGAATTTTCATCCTTCTTTTTGTTTCTAGCCAATTTGGATGTATCTTCCATGCAAGTTGATATTGGTCAGAAAGTTTCATAACTGAAGAACCACAGAGTACCTTCTTATAGCTTCTTTCTGCAAATGGGTTCAATATGGATAAACAAGATGGTTTATGAATCCCAGAAATTAACAGGGAAGATTTGCAAAATCTAGCCTTCCAAATCTACAAGTTTGTAGAGTAGGATGTGAGTTGTGCTTTGCATTTATTCTGGAAATATAGCTTTAGGAATATGTCTAATCAGAAAATTTTGACAGAATATATAGCCGGTAACAAGCAGGGCCTACACCCTATTTTGCTTGGGGAAAATGAGGGAGTGCGCTTATGGGCATATGCTTTGCATGTTGGCTTGTACCTAGATGATTGTGCTTGTGATGACATGTATATATTCTACCCCCATCATGTATTTTCTCAAACAACCCAAATTGCTACAGCTGGATGAAAGGGTGTGGAACTTATCTGCTTAACTCTCGACAGTCATAAGGAATCAGATAAATGCAATAAAGCAAAAGCTTGATGTAATCTTTATCAAGCCCTAATAATTGCCATTCCATCTGTGTGGATGATTTTAAACACAGTAAAAAGCAGCTCATAGCAGTACAACTGAGTAATATGTGTGGATGCTTGACCTAAATATACTGATATAAAGGAAAGTACTCTTAATCAGTGGATAATATTAAATCCCTGTACATCAAATCAAACAGTCTTATCCATCCATCTCCTTGTCCATTATTAACCAAAGTTAAAGGAAAACAGATTTTCTTAGGCTAAGGATTAAGTCCGAGAGAAGAGATAGATGCTCCTAATTCCTAAGGTCCATATGTCCTATGTAGTACTGATTTTTGGGCGGGTCTGAAGCTAACTGCACATCCTTTGTCTCTTTCTTCTGTTGATTGATTTAAAAAGGAAAAAAGAAAAAAGAATTTTATAAATATTAATATACTTTTCAAAGTTGGCCTCTACGTGAAAATTTGTCCCAAGGCTACTAGAGCATCCCACTCAGAATCTCACAAGGATGTCACTATATCCGGGACCATATTGACACCAAACTGAGTTGGGTTATTTTGGGGACCATTTCATGTATTTATCTTTTTTGGTAATGCCTTCATGTCATAGAAATGTTTCTGAGGACAATTCAGAGATTATGGGTGTAGAAGGTGCGTCCAGAACAAAATAAGTCCTCTACGGCCACCAGAGAACATGTCTTGGTGTCTGTCTTTTAACTTGCACATATAATATCAGCTTTATATTTCTAATCTAAGAAAGAAAAAGCTAAACATGGTTAAGACTTTTTTTTGTCACCAAACTAGCGTAATTTATAGGTCCACAAATATCAATTTCGCATTGTAATCTCTGTAATTCTGTAACTTAAGGGTTCCTTTTTGCCCTTATTTCGCCTCATTAACTTTAAGCTTATTGGAATATGCTTTTATAAAACCATGCTAAAGTTATTCGTTCATCTTCATAATGCTTTATTATATGTTGGGAATCTAATTGACCAAAGAGCAGTGGCACACATGGTACTTCCCCTGGCCATAATAGTTGATAGCTATGACTGCTTTTTTTATTTCTTTTCTCTCCCTTCATAATAACCTCACAGCTCCCCTTCTCAAAACCACTCCCACAAAATTTGGTTCGTGCCATGATAGTGATACTACTAGACTATTACATACTACAAAGGAAGTTAAGTGGATTTAGTAGCTAGTGTTGCGTATGATATCTGATCTTCTTAACCAATATGAAGATAGAACTTTCCAAATTTTGATATACCCCTACGGCTAGGCAGAAAGGTCATCCAGATCAATCCCGAAAACTCAGGCTATTAAAGCAATAATTCTGGATCAAACCAGTGAATGAAACACTATTTCCAATTTAGAACTTTAGGAACATTATGGTTGCTTGCAATACCACTATGAACATCACTTTATTGTTATCATATTCTTCTAGCAATGCAATTTACGGAAACCCTGCTTTTCAAGGATTCAGATCCTCTAAAGTGCTGTTTGCTCTTTAAATAGTAAAGTCATAAATTTCAATCTTTTAAAACTTAAATAGTTTGGATTAGGTAACATCATTCTAATTAAAAATTCAAATACACTGCAGGCAAGTAACTCTTTTTCATCTTTTTCTTTTTCTTTCCTTATCTATAACTCTCTCTTATTTTTTCTCTCTCTCTCTCTTATCCTCTCAGGTTAATCACTCTCTATCTTTTATTTTATTTTTTATCGTTTCTCTCATTTCTCCTTTCATTCCTCCATTTTATCATTATCTCACCTCTTAATTTGTCTCTCCTTTTGGCTTGTTTTATGTGCTAAAATGGAAGAATGATAAAAGAAAAATAGAAAGATAGTGATAAAATGAAAGAGGAAAAAATAAAAAATGGAAGAAGAGAGAGAGATGAGATTTTAAAAAAATAGAGAGAGAGATAGAGAGGGTGAGAAATTAACGTGAGGTAAAGGAGAAGAGAGAGAAAAGGATGAAGAAAAGTGAAATAATTGGGTGACATGTAGTTGAGTTTTTTGAGTTTTGAAATTTTTATTTAGAATTATGTGATTTAATCCAAATCATTTAAGTTTCAAAAAGTTATAATATGTGCATTTTATTTTTTGAAATATAGAATGCACTTTTAATCCATTTATACCCTTAGAAACTATTTGGAGAAGAGAGTGCCATGCCTAATTAGTGATTAGCCTCAAGCCCTCAGTTCTAGGGGTACTGTCACTCTTTCTCTAATTAGTGAGTTAGTAGCCCTCTTTCTATATTAGTTACAGAACTGATATATAATTGATAGCATATAAAACTTGACTAAACAAACATTGCTTAACTACCCAGGCAAAGCCGTTGCATCCTTCTCTTCTATGGCATTACATTTTTCCAGAGTACGCAATTGGAATATGTGCTTTTTGCCTTGAATATACTGCTTGAAAGCAAACAGATCAATGCACCATATTTTGCATAGTTCACACCATTTTCTCTGATTAGGGATCTCTCCACCTTCCTTACTTATTTCTAACTTTTGCAGTTCAGCCTTGTGCTTTTGACCTTGAAAGTGCATCTTGAGCAAGTTTTCATTCATGCACGAAACTTTACACAATTCACACCATTACCTTTGATTGCTTTTGCCCTCTTCCATTTTTCTGATTGAATTCCAGCTCTTGTAGTTTTACCTTGTGCTTATGACCTCTTATGTGTTGCTTATTGAACGGACTTGAGCAAGATACTTGGCAGATTTCACAGCATAAATTATCTTTTTGAGCTGTGTAAGTGAGACTCCCACCAAATGGTTGCTTATGTTGCAGAGGTGGAAGATGTGCACTACTTGTTGGCTCTTTTCGTTTAGTTCCTGGAAGGTATCTTAGGTATGGTCTTGGAATTGGACTTGAACTTGACACTTGATGGGAAGCTTGACTTGATGATATAGCCAGAAAACTAAAAAGAACATTTAGACCAACAGTTTATGCACAGAAAGTATGGCCCAGCAGCAATTAAGAGAAAAACAAATATTACACATGGTAAGATTAAAAATCTATACTAGATTGCCGATTTATGATTTTTTTTTTCTGCAGTATGTGTTCAAATATTCAGCAATAAGAACTAGAATTAAAGACAACAATGTCATTATGCATGCAAAATCATGCCATGATGAGCCCTCACTATACCTTCCAAGGGAAAGTACACAGTCCAAAAGGAGAGAGTTTTATATAAAAGTATAAAAGAGTAAGAAAAGAGAAAAAAAAAATGAGGGGTGAAGAAAGAGGTGGAGACGGAAACAGATAAGAGTCTCACGAAGCCTACATATGGCAGAGTTTGCACTTTTAGGAGAAGTTTAAATTTGGAGCACCCTTAATATAGTTAGTAGTTTTGGGAGTTACAAATATAATTCTAGGCTGCTAAGCTGTAGATGAAATTTTAGAAAATACTATTTCACTCACAAATTTCATTAATTAGAATTATCTTCACAGTTGGAGGACTAGACAGGAGAATTAGCTTGATTTATTTCCCAGAGAACCAGGATATGAGAAGGCCAGAGAGGCCAAGAGAAATATGGGTAGTAAAAAGTAGAAAAAGATAAAATTACTACGGTGAAGCTACATTGTTAAGTAACAGGGTAAGTACATATCACCTGTAGAAGAAGAAGCTCTTCAGCAGAGTCATCATTTGGGTGCAAATATAACGCTGCTACCTTCCTCCAATATGCCAGCTCCTTCTGGATTGCAATCTCCAAAGGTATTGTATTTTCCTCCTTCATACCAGCCATATCCTGCCTTGAAATGTTTCCTCTACAATGATTTTTGTAAAAATTCACAGTATTTCTATATGTTATGATGAACAAAATACATGAAATGCTTTGTGATGGTATAAACATACTAGATGACAATGCTATGTAATAAATGAAACTAAATTAGGACAGCAACAGAAGCTATAGAAAGTCACTAAGAATCCAGTGAAACACTAAACTTTATTCTCCTAGAAAGTGAACCTAAACACAGCAAGATATCAAATTAAGTTCATTTCTCCAAGAAAACAATTACCCAATAAAATTGTGCAAGCTAAATGAAGGAAATATGAAACAACCATTACTGGCAACAACTGGGTGATCATCTTTCTTTTTTCCTCAAAAAAAGCACAAATCAAACAGATTTCTAGTATCATTTACCAATGCCTACCTGTTGAAGATGATCAGACAAGTTCTGGACTCTATTTAAAACAAAATGGTAGTGTTGAGAGAAATGTGGCTCTGGCAAATGGACAAGTTACCTTTGGTAGGGCTGGATAGTGGGGTTTATATAAATAGGATCCGGATCCCATGCAGTCGGGATCCAACTACACGGGATCTGGTCAAATCTTGGCTGCCCAACTTGTGTTGGACGGCCAAGATTTGATCAGAATTTTTAAAAAAGTTTAACACGCATCCCAAGCAATTTTTTAAAAAAATTCTGAACAAATCCTGACCATCCAATCAATATTGGACGGCCAAGATTGCTGACTGGAGGATCCGGTGGCATATAAACAGGGCATTAGATTTTTGGGGGAATATCATAGGAGAATTAGTTAACAAAGCAAAGTTGGCGGGGGCATTATAGTCAAAGAACAGCAAGTCCTTTTCAAGGTGAAAATGGCATGATAGTACTATGGTTCTATACTCTCGTGGGATTATTCTTTAGTACTTGGCACGCCAATTTCATTTACCCCCTTACCAGGTCACATTTACATAATCTGATACTATTGAGTAAATTTTTTTTATAAGAAATCAAATTTAAGACCTCTCCTCTGAGTTCTGACCTCATTTCCTTTTTATCACTAGAGTTATGACTAAGTGGTTTGTAACTTTTGAGTAAAAATTTTCACCCAAAAAAAAACTATTGAAAGAATTAGATTTATATTCTGTTGGGTTAATTTCAGTTTAACACCATGTTGTCTTTTAAGCTAAGTAAGATCTCCTGGCACAAAGTGAGATAAGAGAGAATTTTTCTGGGCTAATTGAAGAAAGAAACTTTTTTGCAAATTGAAACAACAGAACTGATGTGCTGAAGATTCATCAAAAGGGAGGAAAATAAAAATTACAACGAGGAAACAGTGTTACACAACAAAATTGAGCAGCTTCTTCAACATAATGAATGATGAAGTTCGTGTATACAAGACAAGAATCACCTGTGCATATGACATGTTTTTCTATGTAAATTATATTACAACTTACACTATGCACATTTTTTTTCATCCAAGTCCTTTGATTTCCTAAACAAGATGTCCATAACTTGAGTCTCCTTTGGGGTTGGATACGTTAATCAGCATAGCTAGAACCTCCTTCATGTTTGGTCTAGCCTGTGGTGCCTCAGCCGTGCACTTTACCCCAATTCTTAGCAGCTCACCCATCTCCTCCGCCCCCTCAACTAGCCCAGACCCCATCAACAAAACTGGTATTACAGAGCGACTTAACCCACCATGTCGTCCATAACCCATGACTCGCCTAGCCCATTCCACCAAGCACTCTTCCCCTCCATCCACTGCTCGCCTCCCTGTTGCTAGCTCCATAGCCAAAACCCCAAAACTGTACACATCACCTTTTGTGGTGGCTTGCCATGTCTGTCCATATTCAGGGGCAACGTAACCCACTGTGCCAGCTACCATTGTGGTCACATGGCTATCTCCAGCATCAACTACTCTGGCAAGTCCAAAATCTGTAACTTTGGCATTCCCTTCTTTGTCTAGCAACACATTGCTAGCCTTCACATCTCTGTGCACAATAGGAGGGTAGCATTCATGGTGTAAATAGACCAGGGCCTTAGCCACATCAATGGAGACTTCTAAGCGCCTCTTCCATGTCATCCTTGCTCTATCAGTCACAAGATCCTCCAAGATTCCACCTCCCATATACTCATAAACCAGTATTTTCTCAGAACCATCGAGGCACCACCCGTAGAGAGTGACAAGGTTTGGATGAGGCCAACCAAACCCATTTCCACTTAGAACCTCCATTTCTGCTCGGAATTCTTTTTCACCCTCAATTCCTTCCCTCTGGAGCTTCTTCACCGCCACTTCTCTCCCATCAGGGAACAGTCCTCGGTACACGGTTCCAAAACCTCCTTTTCCAATGATTCTGTCCTCTGAGAAGTTGCCGGTGGCTTTCAAAATATCAGCATGTGTAAAAGCTGTCTTGTTCAAGCGGAAGACCTTAACAGTATCAGACAACCATGGTGAGGAGTTGCCGGAATCGTGCCGGTGCTTTGTATCCCCCAACAGGTATCCCGGATCATCTGATGGGCTTTTCACCAATAAACAGATTATAAGAGAAAGAAGTCCAAATACCAAGAAAGCCAGTGTTACAGCTAAAAACACCAAAAACATAGACAATTTTGAGGGGGTTTTCTGCTCTCTATTAAAGGTCGTATTGTTATCGTCTGTGACGTTATCAATGAACTTTGGGAGGTCCAAGAGGGGGTCTCCCAAATATGAATCTATCTCGAAAGTAGCTAATTGCCCAGTTGGTGGGATTAGACCAGATAGCAGGGGATTGTATGAGACGTTGAACTTACTAAGCTCAGTCAAGTTGTTAAGGCTTGTGGGGAACGTCCCAGAGAAATTGTTGTACGACAAATCCAGATTCCGCAGACATTTTAAGTTGCCCATGTCCCTGGGAATTTCACCAGAAAACTTGTTGCTGGTTAAGTTCAAGACTACAAGTGGCAAACTTCCCGTCACTGCAGGGATTTTCCCAGAAAATTGGTTAAACCCCAAATGCAACATACTAAAGTTTTGCATCTTCCCAATTTCTGGAGGAACTTCACCCATGAGCTGGTTCCCACTTAGTTGAACATAACCGGATATCTCCGGTAATCGGAAAAGGGACCCAGCTGAGCAAATCGGGAAAATACCATATCCTTTTAGCAGTCTGTCCCAAATGCTCCTGCAATTCTTCCTTGTAAGGATGCTATACACAAAACTGAATGGAGGGTAATCTGCAGGAATCCATCTCTTCATTGCTAAGCACTCACCAGATCCAGCAGTGATCCCACTATTTTCCTGATTAAATGCAAATGTGGGCATGGCGTTTCTTCCGATGTTTGTCAATTCAGAAGGGAAATTTCCAGTGAGCTTATTGTTTGCAAGGTTCAACCACAACAAGCTTGCACAGTTTCCCAACTCTTTTGGGATTTCGCCAGTCAATGAATTGTTAGCAAGCATCAGCCATAATAGATATCTCAAGTTTCCCAGGTTTGGTGGGATTGACCCTGTTAAACTGTTGAAGGAAAGGTCAAGTGCTTGCAGCTGAGGCAAATTTCCAAATTCTGGCGGAATAGGTCCAGTGAACTGATTGTAGGCTAACATTAAGAACTTCAGACTAGATATCTGAGAGATTTCAACAGGTAATGGACCTGAAAAATTGTTGCTGCTAAGGTCTAAGCGGGAAATGTTTGGTAGTTTGAGAATTCCTGATGAATTTAATCCCCCAGTATAAAAATTTGAATGCAATAGAAGGAACTTCACCTGCTTAAATTTCCCAATCGTCTGTTGTATCTCTCCACTAAAACGGTTTCTGCTCAAATCCAAGAAAGCTAACTTGGTCAAGTTCGAAAGGCTTTCTGGAATATTTCTTGAAAAACTGTTGTTCGCCAGGTACAAACCTTCGAGGCCTGAAATCGATCCTATTTCCGTGGGAATATCTCCAGTAAATTTGTTGCTAGAAAGATTCAGAATCACTAAATTCTTACAGTTAGTAACCTCCTTCGGGGCATTACCAATAAACTTATTATCTGAAAGGTCTAGTACTTCAAGGTTACAATTTTCTGGGAACAAGTCCGAAGGAATAGGCCCACTGAGATAGTTCTCCGAAACTAAAAACTCTTTCAGTCTCGCAAATCCCATCCACATACCCCCACTCAGACTGTTAGTGTTCAAATCCAAGTGCTGTAGTTTGAAACATTGATCAAAGCAGTGATCAATCTTACCAGTAAAATTATTCCCAGAAATATTCAAAGTGACTAAATTGTCACAAATGGCAGGAAAATTCAACCCAATATCCCCATGAAGCCTATTTTCCGATAAGTCCAGTGTTTGTAAGCTTCTCAAGCCAGTCAAATTTAACTCCCCCTCAAGAATATTATGCGAGAGATTGAGATAGACCAGCTTCTGGCTCCGCCTTAAATCCTCTGGGATTCGTCCGGAGATTGTGTTCCCGGAGAGGTCAAGGTGTGTGAGCTCAGAGAGCTGTGAGAAGTTCCGGAACATCTCACCGGAGATGTTACTTCCAGAGAGGTCTATGCCGACCACCCTCGTCGTCGTCCCGCTGTTGCTGCACGAGATTCCTGACCACTCACAAGGATTTGAGCTGTTTGTGTTCCAGTTTATATATCTTCCCCGATCTATCAGAGTTTGATTGTCCAGGTACGATTTCAGCTTTAGCAGAACTTCTCTCTGTGTGTTCAGAGAATCACCGGCAACGATTTTACCTGTGAGATCAACACAAACCAAACTTGCCTTGGTGAACGCAAAAGACAACCTAGTAGACAGAATCAACCTCGAAAACCCAGAATAAAATAGTACCCAAAAACCGTTCAGAGAATCTAAAAATACACAACTACAAAAAGTATTATTACGAGGTTGATATATATTATCCTCTGCCAGAGGCCATGACTAATGAATACAAATATTAGGTTCACTCATCGTGATTCATGAACAAAAGAATTATTATGAGAATCTGGATATGATGCGAAACCCAAAAGCAGAATTTTGAATTAGTACCTGAAAAAAGGATTAAGAAACAGATGAACAGGAAGCCCCATGAGTCTGTTTCCTGCTCTGACATTTATGTTACTTTTAGGACTTTCTTCCCCCGCTTCCTTCTCCTTCTCTTCTGCTACTTCTTTTTCTTTCTTTGCAAAACTCATATACAGATAATTCCCAGAATAAAATTGGAAAAATAGAGAGTGAAGCTTCAAAGGGTCAGAAAATGTGAGGAAGCGGAACCCATTGGAATGTCTATTGAAGTGCAGGTAGAAAATATTGAACATGAAACAAAATGGTTCGTATCCTTGTCTTCCATTTTTATTTTTGTTATGTTAAAAAATTATAATAAATGAATCATTAACAAATGCTGCTTGATGTGGTTTGTTCAAGAATGTCAAATCAGTTATATGTTTCTACTTTCGGGTATTTGTTTAATGGTTCACAGGGGAAGAAACTCAAAGAGAGGATTGGAGCAGAGAGGCGGTCGAGCCGCACTTGCTGACCGGTTCACATAATATGGCTTGCACGGGTTTGGGTTTGACTGCTAGGGGCAAAGGCAAAGAGACTGAACTCTGAAGTCTTTTGAAGAGAGAGAGCAATACGGTTTATGGTTGAATCTTCTTTCAGGGTGTTGGGAAGATTAGTTTCTGTGGTGATCAAAGGGGAGAGGAAAAAGAAGATGCGAGATTATGACGTCGCCGTTTTCTTGGTTGGCCAGATGCTTTATTGAATTTCGTGGAAAATTTGGCAACCATTTCACAAGCTTAAGATTTGGAAGTCCAAACAACACCCCTGGTTTTAGAATGTGCACGAGAAGTGGGACCGACTGTTTGATATTTGCTTCACAATATTAATCTTACAAAATCATCTCCAATAAATTTACGCAAAATAATTGGTACACTATTATTTTGATTTTAAATTTTATAAGTATTTTTTAAATTATATTTGAATGTAGGTGTATTTATGCTTTTTTATTTTTTATAATTTTTATTTTAAAAAATTCAAAAAAAAATTAACAAGAGTACAAAATTAAAAAATAATATACAAAAATAAGAAAAATAAATAATAAAAAAATACTTAGATGCATTGATATATCTAAATGTAATTTATAAAATATTATTTTATAAAAAAAATTTCATAATGTCATGAACAGTTATTTAAAATATATATATATTTAAAATATTGTTATTTAAAATATATGATGTTATATAAGATATTAAAGTGTAATAGAAATTTCTTATTTTTTATTTTAATAACTTTTATAAAATATTAATTATATTTTTTATAATAAATATAATAATTTTAAATATTATGATATCTTATAATGTTATAATATTTAAAATAATAGTGTACGACTTTCCATGTGTCATGTTAAGGAGGTTAAAATTTGAAATGATGTGAAGAGTGTGATAAAACAAATTTATAAGATTTGTGAGAGAAAAATGTTTGTGAAAGACTGAAAGTAGTATTATTTTTGCTTAATTTTATTCAATAATACTCTTCTCGAATAAATTATATTTCACAAATTTATTTTATATTATAATAAAAATACATTGAAATTAGTGGGAAGCTTAGTAAATTTTTATGAAATAACGTTCGAAATATATCTAAATATATCAAAAAACATTTACGTGGTTAGGTTGGTTAGATTATCAGACTAAATTTGTCTCTATTTTTTTTATATTGTCTTTTTTTTTTTTAAGGATGGTAGATAATAATTAGTTAATATTATTCCTATATTCCTATTTTAATTTTTTTAAGGAATAGAAGATGAT
>JASKGM010000007.1:2208092-2221059 GCA_034509205.1 Ceratonia siliqua
TTAATTACATATAACTAAACTATAAAGAATTAAGTAAAATTTATTAAAATTATAATGACTTAATTAATAAAATTTAATTATAAAAATAAAAATAAAAATAAATAAAATTATAGAAAAAAAAAATTATGTTACCACAAACGTATGATAAGGGGAAAACTTAGCATGGAACTACAAAATATGAGTTCACATTTGACCTGTCTACGCGTGTTGCTGTAAATACCTTAATGGCACAATCTTTCCCCGCCATGACGGCGCATCTTTCGTTGATCAGGACACAAACAGCTCCATTCCCCTCTGTTATTGCCTTAAAGACTACTTTTTTATTTTTAGCTCAGTAATTATATCTCTACAATCTCTCACTCTCTCTCTAGATTCTCTGTCTCGTGTCTCTCTTTCCTGTCTGCTCTTGGCTATTAAAAATCACTGTACTTGTGAGGAAGGTAATTTTACTTGAACAAGACAAGGACCATTAATTTGTTTTTCTGTTTTAAATTGATTTTTATCAGGTTTGATACCACATTAGAATATTAATATGCTTTTTCTTCTTTGGTAGTCTGTGAAGTTTCTTGGAGACGGAGTCTTCTCAGTCACCATTGACGAGCTCCATAGCTTTCCCGCGAAATAGAAAAAGATTTACCCTGTTTCCAGAAGTAGCGCTCTTCCGTGTGGCTTTGCTGAACCTGTTTCTCTTTTCCTATGGGAACTCTTTGTTGACAATTCCCAAAATTTCCCAAAAAAAATCCCATCTTCTGTCTCAGCCAATGATGTTGTCATGGCCCTGTGCTGTCTGGGAAAGTAGTCCAATTTGAATTGTCACGCGCAAACTGAAATGCGCGTTCTCAATCGAGACCACAGTAAAGTCAAAATGCGAGATCCAAGCCAAGTTTCTGTTCAAAGCTTCACCTTGCATCATCGTTGCAGAATTTATCACATCTGTGACTTTTTCATTCGTTGTTTTTGGCTCTTCTCTGGGCTTCTCCGAACATTCTGTTAAACAAAATTGCTTGGTTTTCTACACTCAGTGAGGTGTCTGCTTCTGGGTATTTCTCCTTTGGGACGGAGATTTCACATTGCTGTCAACAAGACTAAATAGGTTGCAGGCCTCGGTAGTTGGTTGTGCGTATCGCTTATTTTGTCTGAACCAGTGTCATCTTCTGTGATCAGAGTTAGTCTTTCTCGTTTTCTTCATTCTCTTCAAGCTTTACTCTCCAAGTTCCTCCTCCTATCCCTTTCTTGCCCTTTTTTCACATCCTTTTTTGGGTTATTCCTGGCTTATTAAATTACTGGGTCTTTGAGCTTCTGGTTGGGCACCTTTCTGGGGTTCTGTATCTATAGCCTGTATTGCTTTATCTCTTTCCTGGGTATTTGTGCTGAAGGTGTTCTTCAGTTTTGGGGGCTTGTGATACTGGGTAGTTGTTGAGAATTGTTGTTCCTGAAAAGTCTGTACATATAGGATTTTGGCACCTGAAAAAGCGCTACTTTAAGTATTCCGGTTAGTAGTTTGGTTTGAGATTTGGCAGGGCTGCCATTTTGACTGCTAGTTTTGGAATTGTCAGTGGAGGCTTTCTCCTGGAAAAAAGCAATTGGTTCATCTTACTGGGTTTCTCTGCCTCTTAATATTGGGTTAATTTGTTCTACCAGTGGGATAAAAAAATGAGGGGTGGAAGAGGAAGGAAGCTGCATTTTAGCAAGATCTACTCATTCGCGTGTGGCAAGCAATCGTTGAAGGAAGAACATTCACAGATTGGGGGCCGAGGCTATTCCAGGGTGGTCTTCTGCAATGAACCAGATGGCCTTGAGAATGGAATTCGGAATTATGCAGATAATTCTGTCAGGTCTACAAAATATAACCTTGCTACTTTCTTGCCCAAATCACTGTTTGAGCAGTTCAGGAGGGTGGCTAATTTCTATTTTTTAGTCACTGGCGCCTTAGCCTTCACCCCACTTGCTCCGTACACAGCTGTAAGTGCAATCGTTCCTCTGATTATTATTATTGGGGCAACCATGGTGAAAGAAGGTATTGAAGATTGGCGTCGGAAGAAGCAGGTACTATAGTCTACCTACCCCTTTATCCTGTTGTTGAATTTCATTTTATAAAGTCGACTTCTTGAGATTTTTTTACTCTCCACGCTGCAGCAAAAGCTGCAAAACTTCACAAGTGTCATAGAATCATAATGAATCCAACTAGTTCTCCTAGTCTCAAATTTGGTTTCCAGTGTTTTATTTTGTTTTATGTTGTCTGGTAACTCACAGAATTAATGTCGATATAATTTATGGGGCTAGAAGTGTCCAAAGACTTTACAAATATCAATATTTATCAAATTTGTGGTAATCTTACAAGGTTTCTTAAGGAAGCGTTTTATCATAAGAACCAAAATGATTTTCTTTGATGGTAGCAGTAGCTTTATTAAAATTGTGGACAGAAAGCGCGTTTCAGTTTTCATGACCCATGGCGGACAACTTGTGCTAGATTTTTTGTCTAGATTCCTGGTATGAGTTGTTTGAACATGATGAAGTGCAATTGCTATGTTCTTTGTTCATACAATTCTAGTATTGGCTGATATTGTTTCTCAGATTCCAATATAAATTTATCAAATTGATTTTAAGATTCTTGGTAACTTGTAAAAATGACAATATGATTAATAGCAGAAAATTCCAAAAGGATGACTATATGTACATAAATTTTGCTGCACTATTTCCAATATTTTAAGTTCTGTGCAATTTTTTATTATGATTTTTATGTTCTCCTGTCTAACCTAATATTTGTATGGAATGAAGTTAATATCCCAAACATTCTATATAAAAGAAGCCAAAATGCTCATACCATAGCATCGTCTATTTGGTTTCCAAAAAGGGGAAAAGGGAAAAAAAATGGTGGTTTTTATGGCAAGCTGTCAAGTTGGTATAAAATTTTGCTATTGGAATACTTTTGCAGGATATGGAGGTGAACAATAGACGGGTTAAAGTGCGTAAACATGATGGCATTTTCGAATATACTGAATGGAAGAATCTGAGGGTGGGAGATATAGTGAAGGTAGAGAAGGATGAATTCTTTCCAGCAGATCTCCTATTGCTTTCATCCAGTTATGAGGATGCAGTCTGCTATGTTGAGACCATGAACTTGGATGGGGAGACAAATCTAAAGTTAAAACAAGGGTTGGAGGTAACTTCTTCCTTACATGAGGATCTCAACTTCCGTGATTTTAAAGCTACAGTTAAATGTGAAGATCCGAATGCAAATTTATACTCTTTTGTTGGGAGCATGGAGTTTGAAGAGCAACAATGTCCCCTTTCTCCTCAGCAACTTCTCCTGAGAGACTCTAAACTCCGAAATACGGACAACATATTTGGTGCTGTCATCTTCACTGGTCATGACACTAAGGTTATTCAAAATTCTACTGATCCCCCGTCAAAAAGAAGCAAAGTTGAGAAGAAGATGGATAGAATCATCTACTTCTTGTTTTGTATTCTGTTTCTAATGGCATTTGTTGGATCTATTTTCTTTGGCATTACAACTAAAGATGACTTGGAAAATGGGCGGATGAATAGATGGTATCTTAGACCAGATGATTCTAAAATTTTTTTTGATCCAAAAAGAGCGCCATCTGCTGCCATATATCATTGTTTGACAGCCTTAATGTTATATGGCTTCTTTATTCCAATCTCCTTGTATGTGTCAATTGAAATTGTCAAAGTCCTTCAGACCATCTTCATCAATCAAGATATCCATATGTACTATGAGGAAGCAGACAAACCAGCTCATGCCCGTACTTCAAATTTGAATGAGGAACTTGGCCAAGTTGACACAATACTTTCTGATAAAACTGGAACTTTAACCTGCAACTCGATGGAGTTCATCAAATGTTCAGTTGCTGGGGTAGCTTATGGCCGTGGTGTTACCGAGGTTGAGAAGGCTATGGATAGAAAAAATGGTTCACCATTGATTCAAGAACAAGTTGATGAATCAGAGGACATCAGGGATTCTACTGCTGCAAAAGCACCCATCAAAGGTTTTAATTTTATAGATGAAAGGATAATGAATGGAAACTGGGTTAATGAGCCTCATGCAGATGTTATCCAGAAGTTTTTTCGCTTATTGGCCACCTGTCATACAGCCATACCTGAAGTGGATGAAGACACAGGAAATATTTCATATGAAGCTGAATCCCCAGATGAAGCTGCATTTGTGATTGCAGCAAGAGAACTTGGCTTTGAATTCTACAAAAGGACTCAGACTAGTTTATCAATTCATGAGTTGGATCCAGTTTCTGGCAAGAAAGTTGAAAGGTCAGTTTTTTCGATTGCTTGTCTGTTTAGTGACAAGAGATTTTGACTTCTGCGTTTTTCGTAGCTAATGAACATGCAAAGTTTTTGGTTGGATTCTCAGTGAAAGGGCTCATGCAATTTCATAATCACTTGTCTTGTGATGACCATAATTATATTTATTTCCTCACAAACTCTCAGAAAAAAAAAAAAAAAAAAAAAGCTTGAAGTAGCCACTTCCACTCAGCCACTGGTCTAGTCACTGGCTGCACAGGGATGTGGAGTTTAATATCGACAATTTTCATTCTTTTCTGCAATGTAACAAAATTTTACCTGCTCATGAATAGGTGAGCTTGTGCCCTTGTGGATCCAAAAGTTTTGACTTCCTCTGATAGGATCTAAGGTCTACTTGATGATTTGATATTGTTTTGTAATATCTAAAAGGTGAAAAAAACCGGTTAAATGATGTCCAAGCCCTTTTTTCTTTTTCCATTTTTTTAATATTTTGATATGTAGTTTGGGATTAAGAATTTATGTCTTCATGGTAAATAATGATATTGGGATTTACTTCGTGTCAAGTGATGTTTAGCGGCTTAGATATTTAGCAACCATTCTTTTAATCTTTCAGGGTTTATAAACTGCTCAATGTTTTAGAATTCAATAGCTCAAGGAAGCGAATGTCAGTGATAGTGAAAGATGATGAAGGAAAATTTTTGCTATTCTGTAAAGGTGCTGACAGGTTTGTGATAAACTGACCTGTAGCAATGATCAAGTCCTTACCTTTATTTTTCATCATATTGACCTGCTCTATATTTCCGGTGCAGTGTCATGTTTGAAAGGATTGCCAAGAATGGCAGGGATTTTGAAGAGAAAACCATAGAGCACGTGCAAGAATATGCTGATGCAGGTCTAAGGACCTTGATACTTGCCTATCGTGAGCTTGATGAAGAAGAATACAGGGAGTTTGATAAGAAATTTTCTCAGGCGAAGAACTCAGTTAGTGCAGATCAGGAAACACTTATTGATGAAGTGTCTGATAAGATTGAGAGGAATCTAATCCTTCTTGGTGCCACTGCTGTAGAGGACAAACTCCAAAATGGGGTGGGTTAGAAATAATTCAAGAATTTTACATGGATGACGATTAATGAAATGGAACAGGACTTAATGATGCTTCTGATATTGTTTTGTTAGGTTCCTGATTGCATTGACAAACTTGCCCAAGCAGGAATTAAGATTTGGGTTTTGACTGGGGATAAGATGGAGACAGCCATCAATATTGGGTATTATATTCTGATTATGCCTTTTCTATGACGGCTTCATTATGAGAATTACTTTTCAAGATATCTGACATAAATATACAATTGCAGTTTTGCTTGTAGTTTGCTTAGACAAGGAATGAAGCAGATTATAATTCATCTGGATTATCCAGATATTCAATCATTGGAAAAGTCAGGGGAAAAGACTGCTATAGCCAAGGTAATATAAGTTTTAGTCCTTAATCTAGTTTGTCTGCAGTAATGTACTTTGCATATTGAGTATCATGTGTAGTTTCGGTGAGCATCTTAACAAAATGGTTCTCTTTAACATTGCAAGATCCTAATCAGATCCTCTTGTATGGAGCTGACATGTAGGCTAAATGTTGTTTACATTGCTGATATATGAACTAATATTTCATGGATTCTTCCATTCCTGTTTTGTCAATAAAATATCTTGTGAAAGAGATCATAAGAATTTCAGTAACTTCATTTGTGCAGCCTTCTTTATCAAATTTGTTTCAAAATATGCAAGAAGGACAATGCATGCTTGTACACCTTGACTTAGATGTTGCTTAGCCTGTTTAACCTCTATGCTGCAATTTATTTTCCATTATTCTCTTTCTTTCCTTTTGTTTTCCCACTTCAAAATTTGTCTCTGCCTGTGTTGGAAGGGAGTTACTTGGTGGATTAGAGGAATTGTAAAGATTGGAATCCTGATATCTTTATGCTGATTTATCTGTTAGGCATCAAGGGAAAGTGTCCAACGTCAGATATCTGAAGGTAGTGCACAGCTTACTGCATCCAAAGGGACCCCTCACCAGGCATTTGCTCTGATCATTGATGGAAAATCACTTGCTTATGCCCTAGAGGATGATATGAAGAGCATATTTCTGGACCTCGCACTTAATTGTGCATCTGTTATCTGTTGTCGTTCATCACCAAAGCAGAAGGCATTGGTATGTTTTCATCTATTCTGTGTTTCTTACCCTCTATTTGACATATGTCCACATTTCATGTTAATTCTGTCAATGATTCTTGTTAGCTATGAGAAATAATTTTTATTGGTTCCTCTCTTCAAGGTCACTAGACTCGTTAAAACTGAAACTGGCAAAACAACATTAGCTATTGGTGATGGAGCTAATGATGTGGGAATGCTTCAAGAAGCAGATATAGGGGTTGGAATTAGTGGGGTTGAAGGAATGCAGGTAATCACAAAATTGTTGCACAGTTTCATGTCATTTCATTGAGAAGCTTTCATATCCCTTTTCCTTACAACAGCCTTTCATTTCTCATTCTCCCCCCTTATTCTTTTAATCTTTACCCAGGCTGTTATGTCTAGCGATATTGCAATTGCACAGTTCCGATATTTGGAACGATTACTCCTTGTGCATGGACATTGGTGTTACCGGAGGATCTCGTCAATGGTATTGCTATTCTTATATCTGGATTGCAACATTCTAGTTCTAAAGATGATCAAAAACCATTCTTTGATAATTTTATTGACTTACTCATTCTACTGCTGGCAGATATGCTATTTCTTCTTCAAGAATATCACATTTGGATTCACTCTCTTCTTGTATGAGGTGTATGCATCGTTCTCTGGAATGCCTGCATACAATGACTGGTTTCTGTCCCTCTATAACGTCTTCTTTTCCTCACTTCCCGTTATTGCCCTTGGGGTATTTGACCAGGATGTATCAGCCCGGTACTGTCTTAAGGTAAGATTACTTCTCGCCTTCTAATATGTCATTATGTTTGTAACGATGGTTGTGAAATGAAAAATCTCACGATCATAAAATAGCATGCTGGTAAATGAAGAGCAAAGGAAACCCACCAAAAAAAAAAAAAATCCCTAAAAAAAGGGACATATTCTATTAACTTTTTCCTGCATTAATTCTTATGATAACATAATACCTACGTCACATCTCACCTGTCTCCTTAAACCCTTGGTCCTCCTAATTGTAACTCTTTCATTGTAGCTCTTAGTTTTATCTTGACATAGAAATAACCTAGGAAGCCTATCTGAACACTGTTGGCAGAAATGACCATAGGCAACTTTATGAACTGCTAGAAAATCACTTTGCCTCCGTGGTTGGGCTTTGTGTCCATAAGAATCTTTACTAAAGTATTTAAATTTCATGTTTTGCCAATTTACTACATATGTTCAACTCGGTATTCAACACATACAAAAGTGTATGACGCATTTGTTTTCTTGAATTAAAATATGAGAAATGATACTCACAAAGTCTACACCCATAAATCTCTTACAAACTCACTTTATATCACTACATTCATCCCAAAATAGCCACTATTTTCTCACCTCACTATACCTTTTTCTCTTATCTTTCCTACTGTATAAGAAGTTTGTGAGATCAAATTTGTGAGCAGCATTTCTCTAGAAACATCTTACAACTAAGAGAGTTTTGATCCAATTACTGTGGCACTAGACTTGGATTTTGGTTGGCATATAACACAATTGTAAAGAGTAGCTATTGCTTAAACACAGCCGCCACTTACATATTAGAACATAGCTAAGTCCTCCTTGATTGTATCTGAAGTAAAATACAGTAAGCAAGGATTAATTTTAGATCGGTTCCTGGTTATTGTTTCTATGATAATCATTCCTTGTAATTTCTATTTAATGTGGCAGTTTCCTTTGCTATATCAAGAAGGAGTACAGAATGTCCTCTTTAGCTGGCGCCGTATACTTACCTGGATGCTGAATGGATTTATTAGTGCCATAATAATTTTCTTCTTCTGTACAAAAGCAATGGAGCTTCAGGCCTTTGACGAGAAGGGAAGAACTGCCGGGAGGGATATACTGGGAGCAACGATGTATACTTGTGTTGTATGGGTTGTAAACTTGCAGATGGCACTGGCTATAAGTTACTTCACCTTGATACAACATATTTTCATCTGGGGTTCCATCGCTTTCTGGTATCTTTTCCTCCTGATATATGGTGCAATGCCTACGAGAATCTCTATGAATGCTTACAAAGTCTTCGTCGAAACTCTTGCTCCATCACCTGCCTATTGGCTCGTGACATTTTTCGTGGTTATCTCAACCTTAATACCATACTTCTCATATTCGGCGATTCAAATGCGGTTCTTTCCCATGTATCATGAAATAATACAATGGATAAGGTTTGAAGGGAAGACAAGTGATCCTGAATATTGTAATATGGTGAGGCAGAGTTCGTTGAGGGCAACAACTGTGGGTTCAACAGCGCGCTTTGCAGCTAAGTCTAACAACACTAAAAAAAGAACTTCTAACCATAGATGATCTATTTTGAAATATTCTTGTTTTATTCTTCAAAGGGTGTAGCTTGTGTATATCAAGCCTGGAATATTTCATGTCTTCGCCCAGTAGCTACTGAATTGTTTACCTGCTCAGAAAAGCTTGTTCCCATGAAGATGGTGGCATGGAACCATCATTTGGGTGTGACGTCGGCGACAGAAGAAGAATAATAATAGTGTATATTTGTTCTTGGGCCATTGATTTGAGGCTGCATAGTGGTTGATTTACATTCAACTTTTTTGTATCATAGAAGAAATAGATGTATAGAGAAGCGAGAATTCTTTGTAGGATTGGATAGAGTTGCTCCTTCCTATTATAGGAAATAGAACAGAGTTCCCCTGTTTGTCTTGTGGTATTTCTATGTTTATTATTCATCCTAAGAATCCCTTCATTATTCCTTCCACCATTTTTCTGCATTTTTTTAACTCGAGAATTGAAACTAAATAATTTTATTCACCTAAGTCACTAGGTGTGGGTTAGACAAAATTTAGGTGAAGTTTTTTTTATATATTTGTTATCAGGTTCATCAATTCACGGATGACACATCATTCTATTTTATATTCAATGTAACACATAATAAATTTTGCACTCAATTATTTTTGTTAATATACATGATATTTATTGATTGGAAAACTTGATGGTTGTCTTGCAGGTAAAAGACTTGGGTAGTTTTTAAGAAATTTTAAGTTTAATCTTTAATAATTGTTTTTCACTTGCAATCTAGCAGTTTGTTGAAAGCCAAAATTCAGAATATAGGGTAAGACTAAAATATAAAGAATAGCATATGCTATTTGCTTGAACCAATTAAACTTAATAGATTAATTATATTGTTATAAAAAGAATGTCTAAACTATTTTTATAACGCACTAAATAATAAAAAAAAAATTTTATAAAGCTGTGTACTTTATATTCTTATTACTTGATTTCAAATCTCAAGAGTAATACTTATGAAAATTTATTCTTTTAAATGTACCAAGTTGATGTGAGGAGTGCACTTTTAAAATTGTCCGAGAAAAGAATTAGCCTCAGTGGATACTTAAACTAGTCCAAGATATCCTTAAGATATTCACAAATATATATATCATCAACTTTGAAAAGTTTTTTTAATTTATATAATTGAATGCTAGTTTTATTTACTTATTTGTTTATCAACAAATCATTGACTTAAAGTATTAATCTCGTTTTTGGGATTGAGAATTACGAGTTCAACATTAAAAAATAAAATAAAAAGGCATATATACTTAAATCCATTTATAATTTCTCATGAATCTAAGTAAGAAGTTATTCATTTTAAGGAATTCCCAATAATTTAACTACATATACTATTTTACATATGAGTAATGTTATTTGTATAATATTTTTATACACCATCTTTACAATTTCTCTTACATATATTATTTAATTAGTATCTATCATCTATTATTATTATTATTTTACATTAAATCAATGGTTAATATTAAAAGTGCAAGGAATGTGTAAATTTTTTGGTGTATGAATAAAATTATTATTGTTTACGTATATGCAATTCTTAAAAAAATTGACATTGTCAAGTTAAAAAAATAATACATAATATGTGAAATTCAACACTTAATTAGTAGATTTTTTTTTTTATAAAATTATGAATGATACATATTGTGTCATTCTCTTTTCCAAATTAATATTTTCAATATCCTTAATAAATGCAAAAGATCAAAATTCCTTGCAATGCATGACAAAAGAAAAGAGAATAAAATTAATTCTAGTTAGGTTGGAGGAACTAAGGAAGACACAAATTTATACTAACATGCTTTTAAGTGATCATATATATATGTATAATATCTAACATAAAGAATCAAAATTGATTCTCAGTTTCATAAAAGTATTTTTAAGAATGAAATGCATGTAGTATTAAAATATATACTTATATATAATACTTCATGCTATAATTCAAAATTGAACCAATGATTAATGTTTGTAGCAGTGTCAAAGTTTGATCTTATCTCTAAGCAATGGATTCAATTGGTGGCTCAATAATCTTTCATGCTGCAAAATTTTTTAGCCAAGATGGGACCATTATTTTGCGTCCTTATCTCGTACACTAAAATCTTAATTTTTAATATTTTAAATATCATAATATAAGATATCAAAATATAAGATATTATAGTATTTAAGATTATTATGTTTTGGTATGATAATTGAAAGTTATCAAAGAAATGATTGAATTCATATTATATAAGTAAAAATTAATAGAGCTAAGAATTCAGATATGTGAGATTTTATACTTTTTGTGTCATACAAGATTTCACTCAAAATGGTAACATCATATGCTCCCGGTATCTTGAATGTCACCCGAAATCTTAAATATCAACGTATTAAACAAAAATATTTTAAATATCTCGTGACATTCATAATATTATGAGAATAAAGATTGTATCTTGTTGGTCTCAGGGGAGGAGGAGGCTAGGTTAGCCGAAAGATGGTTATCAGTTCAACGAGACAAGGTGCCCTTGCTTTCTCAGGATAAGAAGAGATAAAGAAAATGCCACAGCCAATGTTTGAGTCCCAGACATTGAAGTAACCCATGTCATACTTCCAGGAAAAGCTCAAACAACCTTCAACAAAAGGGTATTTGTACCCAAAACCGACACAATTAAATAGGTAGAGATCGAATACCTAAGGGCCCGAAGCAACTCTCTTTAAGGATTCTACAAAATAGCCCCGTAACTTTGGGCTAATATGCATATACGAGTCTTCTAATCAATAGTCTGCATATTTTGTTCATTCGCAGTTAGCCTTTTCTTAATTAGGGTTTTCTCTCATTTTACCACCAAATAAAAAAAACACACACGTACACATTTGATGTGTCTCTTTGTAAATGATAAAACCCTAATAATTTTGTTTTGCATTTCCGGGTTTTCTTTTCCACCTTGAAAAGAATGAACCTAATTTAACATAATTTCTTATGCAATTATATATTTAAAAGAAAACTGGGACTAATTAGAAATCTGTTATCCCAAATAAAAAAATCTAGTAAACTTATTTGTAAACTTATTAAATTGAAATAATAATAATAATCATTAATGCATTCTTACGTTATACAAAGAAATGTTCTACCAATTATTGGGGAAAAAATGTTACACAGAAAAGTCAGATTCATTTCTTGAGTCAAAGTCAATACCAAACACTACATACAATATATGGGTTTTATATATATATATATATATATAATTTACAAGTTGCATTTACAATAATTAATAAGCTAATAATCTTTCATCTTCTAAATTGATTAGATTAAATTTCCATTTTTTTGGTTTATCCTAAAATTAAAAAGAAGGAAACAGAAATCAAATTCCCATTAATTAATCTCTCTAAGCCACTTTCAGGCCAAGAAAATCAGAAGCAGACCTAGCCATGATAGTTGCAAACTCATTAAAGCTTATAACGCCATCGCCATTGCTATCAGCTTCGTTCATCATTTCCGCAAGCTCAGGGTACGTTAATGGGTGACCCATTTTCGCCATGGTCCCTGCAAGTTCCGCAGCGGTGATGTAGCCATTGCCGTCCCGATCGAAGGACCGGAACATCTCCAGCAGCTGTTCCTGGTTGACAAGGACCCTGTCATTCATGTCAGGCAATATGACATGGACCAACTCCTCAAATTCTATGTAGCCATTGCCATTTTCGTCCATGTTGGAGAGAAGGGCATGGAGTTGGTCCCCCAAGGGCTTGATGCCGAGGGATCGGAGGAGGGCGGCGAGCTCCAGGTGAGTCAGGCTGCCGTCGGAGTCCATGTCAAAATGATTGAATATCTCTCTTAATTGCTCCGCCTGATCGGTCTGGAGCTTGGACATGATGATAGAGAAGGTGAAGAAGAAGGAGAAGAAGAAGTTTGATGTATTGAATGGTGGGGTTTTGATTTGATGAGGACATGAGGCTCTGAATTGTTTGATTTGATTTTGATTTGTCAAATTTGGTGGGCTATGAAGAATGAGAAGTGGAATGGTTCAAAAGAGTTATATTTGTATTTAGGTCAACACAGAAAATTAAATAAAATATTTATTTTTCTACTCAGCTTTTTCTTTTCAAAGAGAGTAAAAAAATATTTTACAAACAAAAATATCTTCACTTAAATAAAAAAAAAGTGATGGGTTAATTAAAGACAAAAAATATT
>JASKGM010000007.1:2250887-2262891 GCA_034509205.1 Ceratonia siliqua
CTATCACCTTTGTGCAAAAGTTTCCTCCTTTCCTCTACCCTGTCTGAGAACTCGCCGATGGAGTCGCGTGGTTGAAGCTGATCATCATCTACTCTTCTTGCCAGTTCTTGCTCAACCACTTCATCGGGTGATAAATTCTTGTGTACCCAGATGCCAATTTATGTGTTTAATCGTTTTTTTTTCTTCTCTCCCAGTATATTCACCTTTCCTTCAGTTCTCTTTACCTCCCCTGAAAGATTTCTTAGGTTGTTATGACTCTAACTCCAGAGCCTGTTATCTGAATGAGTGCTTGCTCCAGCTGAGAAGTCTTTGTGTTTCAGTGTATTTCTTTACTTTCTTCTGCAACGCTGGCTCAGATTATTCATCTGAGAGGATCAGTACAGTTTGTGTTTCTAGGTCAACTTTGTTAATTAATAAAAATATATCTCGTGAATGTCCTCTATAAGAATGGTAAATTTCCCATTGCGTAATTTATGGCTACTTATTGTGAATGAGCTGCTAGAAATCATTATCACCGAAACATATAGGGTTTAAGTGCCATAAATGGGTTATGTCCTTTCGTATTTAGGGAACTATAGCTGTCAACGTAGATGGGATGCGATTAAAGGAGGTCTTATTGTAAAGCCATCGCCCTTTCAATTGAAAGCCTCTACTTTGTATATTCAGTTAATCCCTTTAATCACTAGTAGAGAAAATAAGATCTAACTGTACTCTGCTGCTGGCTGCCTTGTTCTATTTGCTGAAATCCCGGGATTTTGATTCCCTCGTTCTTCAACAATGTCAGAGAAGAGCATGCTTCCCTCAAGATTTATATTTTGCGTAATAGTTGTTTCTATATTCCTTTTGGTCTCGTCTTCAATTTTCCTTCTTCAGTTTAGCAGTCATTCGTTGATACCTAGGTCAGTGTTAGAGCTTATTCTTGTCAATAACACATCATTTTACTTCAATCCCAATTTCAAGAGGGAACAAATTATACTCCCTCCCGTCCCTTCTGGAGATCCAAAAATCCATGCTCAAAGAACCGGAGAATTGGAATGTCAAATTTCCAAATCAAGCCAGAAACTCAGTACTGTAGGACAACAGAGGATTATGGCATGTGACCCAACTCAGGCTCTCTTGAGAGTATTCATGTATGACTTGCCTCCTGAATTTCACTTTGGGTTATTGGGTTGGAAGGGAAGTGCAGACCAAACATGGCCACAGGTGGATAACCCAAAACATGTTCCATCATATCCAGGTGGATTGAATTTACAGCACAGTGTGGAATACTGGCTTACCCTTGATCTCCTGTTGTCAAACACTGCAAAAGTCATCCGTCCTTGCACTGCAATTAGAGTGCAGAATTCAAGTCAAGCAGAAGTAATTTTTGTGCCATTTTTCTCATCTCTGAGTTACAATCGGCACTCAAAGCTCCATGGAAAGGAGAAGGTCAGCGTTAACAAAATGTTACAAGACAAGTTGGTACAGTTTCTGATGGGCCAGGAACAATGGAAACGTTCAGGAGGGAAAGATCATCTAATTGTAGCACACCATCCTAACAGCATGCTGGATGCAAGAAGAAAGTTGGGTTCTGCCATGCTTGTGCTTGCAGACTTCGGAAGGTATCCTGTTGAATTAGCAAATATTAAGAAAGATATAATAGCTCCCTATAAGCATCTTGTAGGCACCATACCAAGAGCTGAATCATTGTCATATGAGGAACGTCCCACATTGTTGTATTTCCAAGGGGCAATATACAGGAAAGATGTGAGTAACTGCCATACTCCTTTTATCTATTTAATGGTTATGAAAAAAATTCTCTATCATTGACTTTTGCTACAATCTCTTCCCCTGTTTTGGTAATTTCATGTATGACTTAATTGATAATTGATTATGATCGGCTGGTAAGAAGTTTTTTTTTTCTCCCACTTTTATTAAATCCTGGCATGATGTCAAAGTTGATTTTAGTTTCTTAAGTGCCCTTTCAATGGGTAGAATTAGATTTAACAACTCCATGGCTGTAACAAATTATCAATATCAGCATAGAGGACTGGAACATAAATAATATTTACTATTTATTCTTTGCTTCTTAGAGCAACAATTTGCCTGTTCTTGGATCATTATAGGTTGTATACGAGCCTCCAATTCAGAGGCAGTGCACAAGACTAATACATTACCATGCTGCCATCAAGAAGAACTTTGAATGATTGTTTACGGGAATGATTCATTGAGTTATTTTATTTAACAACCAAAGGCACAAATTAGGCATTTGATTCATGATCACTTTGTTGAATATTAAAATGCATCCTGCTGTGATTGCTTTTAACTAATAGTCAAGTCAGTGATGTACTTTTATCATAGACCTTTCCTTATCAATCTTATGGTTTACTAATTTTAAATCTACCAGATGAGTCTTTATTCAAATCAAGTTGATTCTCATGTTGAAACTCTTCAGGGAGGAGCTATTCGCCAAGAACTGTATTACCTTCTCAAAGATGAGAAAGATGTGCATTTTGCATTTGGAAGCATTAGAGGAAATGGGGTTCACCAGGCAAGCCAGGGAATGGCCTCGTCCAAATTCTGCCTGAACATTGCTGGAGATACCCCATCCTCCAATCGTCTCTTTGATGCTATAGCAAGCCACTGTGTTCCTGTGATCATTAGTGACGAAATTGAGCTACCATTTGAAGATGTCTTAGACTACTCAGAGTTTTGCTTATTTGTCCAGGCATCTGATGCTGTAAGGAACGGCTACCTGCTGAATCTCCTTCATTCAATCAAACAGGAGAAGTGGACCAAGATGTGGGAAAGATTAAAGGAGATTACATTGCACTTTGAGTATCAATATCCATCCCAGCCTGGGGATGCTGTGAATATGGTTTGGGAGGAAGTTGCACATAAAATTTCTTCAGTGCGATTTAATTTGCACAGGAAGAACAGATACCAGAGATCTAAGCTTCTTGTCAAGACCAATTGAAGTACTGAGATGTTGAAAGGTTGAGGCATCTATTGACCTTCGTCATATATATCAATAGGGGAGACGCGGACCTGGTTTCACTTATTTCGAGCTCCCTTCCCCTCCATTTTCACTGATTTTTGGCTGAACTACTTTTTTATTAGTCGAAGCTCTAGTTTTGGGAAAGCAGAAAAACTAAAAAAAGAGAACATTTATTTTTCTTTTGAATCACATGGGTAGTGAAAATTAGTAGATCAAGATCATCAGCCCTTGTCATTTAGGCCCATCAAGATCATTATTTCTTTGCATAATCTTATACACAACACAGTATTTTTTCCTCTGCTAAAACCTATACTTAGTGAATTCATTGATAAGCTTTGGATGCATTTTGTGTACGTTGTGTAATGTTTAAGTACCATTGATGTTCAATCAAATAAAATGTTTGTACCCAGCATAGACTGAAAATCTGGAGAAACTTTATGCTTTTCAAGTGGGAGCTGCATCTAGATTTTATTAGATGCAAGCATGGAATAAGCAAGAGTGAAATACCCCTGCATAATAAAATGACTTTGTCTATGAGACGTTAGCAGCAATATTATGAAAGAACGGAAGTCACCAAATTAGTGATGAGAAAAAGTACAGGAGTCGCCACAGCTAAGATCACGTATATATATATATATTCTTTTCATAAGAAAAGAAAACAAAAATTCACTATATTCTGTATTGGAGAGCTAACATGATGATCTACTATCCTGCTATTGGTCGACAATACCTATGATTGCTCTACACTATCATAGTTTATGCTAGCGCGAAGATGAGTTTCAGCTGCAATTCTCTTCAGCTAACAGTAAGATTCACAGTAAAAACATTGAAAAAAAAAAAAACGTAGAAACCCAATCAACCTCCTTCAGAACTCGCCTGTCATTTCTCTGCGGATTAAAGGACATAGCTGCTGCTTGTCAACCTCTGTTGTGAATTGGGTCTGACCCTTTGCGAACTGTCCTCTTGTTTGATTGATCAGGATCGAAGGTCATTGAAGGTGCAGGTGCTAAATCCAGCTTTGATTGCAAATCCTCCATAGCAACGGCCTTTAGGATACGAAAACTTCTAAGAAATGGTAATTGCTCGTTGTACCATCTCAGAGCAAGATCTTTGCTTCTCAAACCAGAAATTCTATATGGCTCAGAAGCTAAAATCCCAATACAAACTAACAGAAAGAACCCTCTGAAAGTGAAAAAACTCATGCTTTTATGCTATGGAAAATTTGGAGGAAACGAAGCTTCTGTGTTTGAAGAAATGAAGGGGAGATTGTAATCCCTAAGTCTTATTGCTCATGCCTGAATGAGCCTGCAGTTTATCCTCTATGGGATTTGGAAGAATGAAAGCATAAAGCATGAGAAACCCAGAACATGTAGGGAAGTTTTAGATTCACCTCAATCATAAGCATGCTATATAGAAGCAATATATAAGGTTGTTTTAGAAGACTCTGACAGGTTTGATTCGTTTGAATAAAAGTTGATTGGAACAAATAACAATATCCTTGGGAAGACAAGTATCTTTTCATTCAGTTTCCCTACATCCCTATCATTTGCCTTGCTCTTTTTTACCAAACAAAGACCGAATCCACAATGTCTTAGAACACTTTATCAATCTGCCACGTCATCTGACCTTGCTGACAAGTCCTTGTACCATATCCTGAAGATATAAGCTAATTAACAGTAATAGTATAATTTTTCTCTGCAATTGCTTAATTGAACCAGTAGCGCCTGTGTTTAGTCTATTGAGAAAAACTCATAACCCACTAAAATAATACCATTAAGAGTAATAAACAAAAGATTTTTACATTCCTGGTTTTGGCAAAAGAATAAAATATTGGAAAATTTGTAGTTTGCTTTAAGCCAAATTACGTTGGCGAGATGGCTAGCTGAAGCAAAAGGTAGAAGGCAGTGACTGATTGAGAATGCTAATGGTAGAGGCAAGAAAGACATTAAAAGTAGAGAATTTGGGAGAAGGTGGGGAATGAGAAGCACTCCCAAAGAAAACAAACCAAGCAACGAGTGGCTTTTATGTTCCCAGCAGCCAGCAGCACATGCTTTATGTTAACTATCTTTAGAATTCCAAGCTCTTCTCTCCATGCAACAAAAATAGTAGTCTTGGTTTCTTGTGCTTAATGGAATTCCTTTATGCTTTGCCTTTTCTTAGCTCTCTTTGGATTGCCTATCCCCAAACCCTCCCTGTTCAAAGTTTATTTGCTTCCAAATCTGTCCTCTATCTTCTTCCTTTAGTTTTCTCGCTTATCCATGGTGACCACCCTCGGCTCTGTTCTAAGTTCTATCCTCCATTTTCTTATCTCTTAAACCCTCTTTTTCTTTTTCTATTTTATAAACTGTATGGTTCCAACTTCCAATAAACAAGTAAACACTCTGTTTCTTCACGATATAAAACATGAGAGAGAAGGGTGGGGAGATAGAGGAGATGTGACAAATCTCGTTCTAAGAACATAGCCAATGACTCGGATACTCTTCTCTGACCCACTTTAGAGCTGTATTAAAGTAAAAGAAATATCTGACCGTTTTTAAGTTAAAAAAAAAAAAAAAAATGTGCCGTTACTTTCCAAAACCATTCTTCACCATCACATTCAGCTTTTAAAAACCATCACTGGTAACGTGATTACTGTTTTATCAGAACGAGTTCAAACGCTTCTATTGACATGGAAGCAGAGCTACTACGAAAGTTTTTAATAGTTTTAGTAGGAAATAATTGATTCCATTAATTTATTTAATTTAAAGTATTATCTTATGAAAGACTATGAGATAAATTCAGTCTATTTAGATAAATTGATTAAGTCAATGAAAAAAATTACTATGTAAACATACAAGTAATTTTTCAATTAAATTCATCTTAACATATTTATATATTTATTTCTTATTAGCTTAATTTATCAATATTTGGTACAGTAAATATAGGTAAGTAATTCGGAGTTCGTTGACTTGATATTTGAGGTGTAACATTTTGTTTTTGGTCAAGCATAGTAGAGGTGTAACCCAATAAGTAATTTTGTAGTGGGCTCAAGGCTTAAGGCTTAAGGCTCAAGCCCAGCCCAACTGTGTTGACATCTGTCGGGGGTTTTTAACAAAAAAAACCGCGAACTAAAAAACCAAACCTAAAATTGTAAACCCTTCACTGCGCCCACTCGTAAGTTCTAGAGCGTCTGTGTGTCTGTCTCTCTGTGCTTTGTAGCGATCACAATCTAGGGTTTTAGCTAAACCTTTGCGTTCGCTGTATACTCTCACTCATGGCGGAAGGGACAGCACCGGAAGTTGCTGAGGCCAACACCACGGCCACCCTAGACATGGAAGTTGAAAACTCTGAACCCACCCAACACGCCGACGACAACGGTGGCTCTGAGCCCAATGCCGTCGACTCGGCGACCAACGGTGAATCCAACAAGAAGCGGGATAGGGAGGAGAACGAATCCGAGGAAGACAAGGATGGAGATTCTAAGAAGCAGAAGGTGGAGAAGTCGGTAGAAGAAGAAAGGTTGGAGAAGTTGGAAGAAGGTGGGGAACAAGAGAATAAATCGGGTCCGGTGAACTTGGGTCCGAAGAGTTTCGGGTCATCCGTGGAGATATTCAATTACTTCTACAAGTTTCTTCATTACTGGCCTCCTTATTTGAATGTTAACAAGGTATTAGGACACTTGTTCTGTTTTCTCACTCTGCTGTTAGGGTAATAAGAAAGCGCGATAAATCAAAGACGAAAACCATTGGAATTTGTTTTGGTTGGCACTTCAACGATTTTTGTTTGAATCTAATAAATAGCAACATATGCACGCACTAAATTTACTAGCTTATGGTTACTCCCGTGTTGTGCATCAAATTCATTAATTAGTGTAGGGAAAATTTGTCTGCATTATGTTTTACTTTTACTGCAGTAATCGTGCAAATTTTGTTCTTTGATGTTATACTATGTGATGATGTATGTCATCATAGGAATATAGTGTCTTTACTGTACTGTGGTTCCTAGCTATTTTGAATCGGAGATAATGAAGGTGCTTCGCTTGGCTTTGTTTGGAATCCAGGATGATGTCCTTCCCTTCTCCCTTGTCCCTAAAAAATTCCAATGTTCTCTCTGATTATCTTTCACTGCGCTGCCTTGTTAAAAAAAATGAATATATAAGGAAGTGTGGAGATCATGATGCATCATGCAAACTTTGGTCTATCGAAGATTTGGATCCACATCATGTACTGGCACTATGTGTGTTTTTGTAGCATGTTATTATATTCCCAGTGGCGCCAATTCGTTTCAAGGTTATAATTATGTTGACTAGTGTTTTTGTGTATTTAGTATATACATTTGTTAGAATTTAACTCCCAGCTAGAGTTTCATTTTTCAAAAAAAGATATTACATTGTAATTGTACCCATGTCCTGTATCCGTATTGATTTTTAATTGATTCAACTGAACATTGATTTGTGAATTTCTTGCGCTTCTCTTTTCTGAAAGCTCTGCTTCATCTAGAATCTTCTGGAGCCTCAAAGTTCAATCTCCAGCTTCCATGAACTGCAGCTGCTTTGTATGCAGAGTGCTAGAAGAAGACGCCCATTTTCCTGTTTTCACTATCATGTGGTTATCCTTTATACATGTAGGAATGTGCATATGCGTATGCATGCCTTCTTGTTGCCTACCTCGAAGCAGCTTTATTTTACAATTAAAATCATGTTTAGTAGTTTTTTTTTGCTCTCAAAATTATCCAGAACTGCATAGAATTGGTTGTTTTAATGCTTGTATTTGCGGAATGCTTCTCAATACCTTCCAACTCTGATGTGACAATCCATTTCCATTTCATATTTACATGTGGGGATTGAATTTCATGTTTATCTTGATGGTGCAGTTGCTACACCCTGAATTTAATTAATTCACCATGGTTTGTTTTGGTTGGCAGTATGAACATATAATGTTGCTGGAATTGCTTAAGAAGGGCCACACAGAGCCAGATAAAAAGATTGGTGATGGGATCCGTGCTTTCCAAGTCCGCAACCATCCTATGTGGAAAAGTAGGTGCTTCTTCCTCATTAGGGAGGATGAATCTGTTGATGATTTTAGCTTCCGGAAGTGTGTAGATAATATACTTCCCTTGCCGGAAGAGATGAAAGTGAAGTCTGATGTGAACAAGGTATTAGGTGGTGGTGGAGGAGGAAAGGGCCGTGGAGGAAGGGGTGGCGGTGGCAGGGGAGGTGGGCGTGGCCGTGGGAAAGGGGGGAAATGGAGACGTTGAGTACAATAGTTGCTGGTCAGAGTTGACTTTCATGATTTGAAGTGTTTTCTGTATACTCGATCCCCTCATTTCATTTTCCCGCTCTGTATAATCAGATTTTGGCTGTTACTTATGGTTATTTAAAAGTCACATGAATTTTTCTCGTTAAATCCTGACCCTTTGCAACATATTAATGCATTACTTCGAAGTTCAGACGAGAATAACGAATCTGGGCATTTTTACTACAGAACTCACTGCCTATTGTACATCAATGTCTGGGCACAGATTGGTTGAAAGAGGGTAACTAGGGAGTTGAGTTATGCAGTAAATAAATGGTAGATTATGTAATTTTTGCTAATAACCAAATTGTGTGAGAAAAAACCTGTGGTATAAGTAATAGTGTTGTCTTTCCTTAAATGTTTCTAAATGCCTTGGAGACATGTTCTTACATGAATAAAATCAAATGTGACTAGTGGAGCAGGGTTAAGATAATGTAGTTTTGATCCATTGATATGTTTATTAACGTTATGATATCATTAGCTTCAGTTCTAAAATATGGAACGGCCCTAGGTCTGTCTCTGCATGGTAACTAGTAAAAGTCCTTGTTTTGATTAGTTCTTATAAATTGGCCGCAGAAATCTGCATATATAGTAATATAGTATATACTATTCAAAAATGATATTTGTACACTTTTAATCCCCACATCAAGTATATACCACTCATGCAGTAACAAGAAGAACCAGAAAATATAATGAGTGATGTGTACTTAGTCTAGGGATTGAGTGTACGATATAATTTTTGTATACTAGTATATCTACAATTTAACGGTTAAAGTCATTTTTGAATTGAAGAAAGAAAAACAGTACTCACTCTTCTTTTTTTAAATGGAAAAAAACGGAGTTCAATGGAATGATTGTAAAAGATATTCCATGTTCAATTGGCTTTTAAGTGGCTCCCACAAGAATTTATAATAACTTGTATTTATTTTATACTCGTATTATGACTTGTGAGTCTCAATTAAGAACATTGATCGTGAAAGCTGGGCATAACTCTTTCATTAGCCCTTTAAAGCCAATAATTATAGAGAAATGATTAATCGTCCACTGCTCTTCCGCATTAAGGAGACATAAATTGTACAATCACTTTGGCAAAAGCAAAACAATCCATTAAGGACTGACAGTAACTCACACACCACTAAGTTCTCTTCATAACACAGAAAAATGATTACTGAATTTGATAAATCCGTTACATTTCCATGGAGTAGTAATGTGGATACAATTCCTTCCCCTCCAGTTTAATGTTTAAACGTATAAATTTAATAAAAGAGAAAAAACAAAAAGCAAACTTGTTTCCATTGGTAGTTGGCGGTGAGGTTAATGATTGTGATTTAGTGTGCTCAAATGGGTTAAACTTTCAAGTCTGTAGTATTGCTTATAAGAAACGCTAAACGTGTGTCAGCCATGCATATATGCATGCTCATGAAGCCCTTTCTTTTCAATATTTTATATCTAACTGGTCTAAGGGCCTAAGGCCCTGAAGAACGAGTTATAAGCCATTGCTGACCAAATTGGATGAAGCTGACTGTAAACTGTGATAATTGATGAGAACACTTCCTGGACTTTTAATTATGAGGCTAGTCAGGTTGAAGAACCTGATCTAGTAGTGGTAGTAGCCACCATTTATCAGCTCCTTTTCAATTCTCGGTATCTCTCTTTTTCTCTCTCTCGAAAGAGATAAGTATGAGATATCTCAGCGTAATTAATTAAATTCATCTTGTAACTCTCACAAGCGCACACGTTAGACAATAACTCTCACGGCGCACATTCTCCAAAAAGTAATTACCTCCCTAACTACATAGAGTCATAGATTCATCATTATCCCATATTCATATCTCGTATATAATGCTAATTATTTCCTTTCATATGCCACACTAGGTTGCCAATTCCAGGAACTTCCCTTGCCGCAGAAAACAAATTCAAAGAGTTCTCAACTTCATATCCTTCTTCTTTTTTATCATCTCTATCTCCTATAGTATAGCATGATCATGGGTAGTCAACCACTCATGAGTTGGACTTCGAACTATGACATGTTCGAAGTTGAAGATTCAATTCTACCAGCTTTATGCCAATTCCCTACATTTGATTTCAGGTTAGTGAAACGTCTGCTATCTCTTTCTCTGTGCCCTGGTCACACATGCACATACTCTTTCTAAATGTTTTGAGAAAATATAGATACTGCGACAACAATTGTAACTTTTTCCATTATATACCTTTTCAGTGGAAATGGTAATGGGTATTTTGCAGTAGATTGGCCATACGAACTTCCCATCCAAGACAACATTGCTGATGCTATATATTTGATGGAAAGCTTACCAGACCCTTTATATGATCAAACTCTAGCCATTGAAGCTGCATCAAGCTTACAAGGTCATCAGTGTAAGTCTTTAATTGTTTCCCAGTCCTTATACTACAGTGTAAATTGTCAATATTCTTAATATGGGTTGTCTTGTCATGAATGCTTCTATAGATGAGGACTGCTATGATATTAAAGAAGGACTCGCTGTATGGAATGAAATTGATGCTGGGTTTGATTCAGATAAACCGATGTTGTCATCATTTTGCAACGATGAAGAAAGTGGAAAGGAAATGCAGGAAGATAGGAAAGTTAATGGAGGCAGAGAAGAGAGAAGTAGCAGTAGCAGAATGTTATCAAGGAAGACCATTTCTGAGTACTTCTACATGCCCATAACACAAGCTGCCAAGGAGCTAAATGTGGGTCTGACACTTTTGAAGAAAAGGTGCAGGGAATTGGGAATTCGAAGGTGGCCCCATAGGAAGCTCCTGAGCCTTCAAACCCTAATCAAGAATGTGCAGGTGAGTAGTAGTCATTTAGATATATATGTTATATGATGATTCATGGTGATAAAGTTGAAAGCATTCTCCTTTCCTTAGCTCAAATGGATATTGATGGTGTTGCAGGAGCTAGGGAAGGAGGAGGGAGAGGAAAGTGAAGAAAAATTAAGGAATGCAATCGAGATATTGAAGAAGGAAAAGAAGAAGATGGAGGAGATGCCAGATTTACAACTTGAGGATAATATAAAAAGGCTTAGACAAGCGTGTTTTAAGGCCAACTACAAGAAGAGGAAGCTCATCGGATCTATGGAACTACAATCTTCTTCTTCTCCCAGTGGCCGTCGTGAAAGTACAAATGGACACAATTAAAGTAGACAATTACGATGAAGAAGAACAAGATATCTTAGCCAGTTAGCTAGCCTCATTATTCTTATAACACAGTACTGTTTTAGCCAGTTAGCTAGCTTTGTTTAGTCTGATTCTACCTTGTTTGGCAGGTTTATGATGGATTGAACTTGGGTTAAAGTACGTACTTTTAATTTGTTCTTGAAATATTCCGTACTTTTGAACAGTACATTTGACTGGGGAATGATCTGTTGAACAGATGATAGTCATAGCAAATTAGCAGCGACTATGATGAACATTTGGATAACCTTACATTGGTAGAAACGACATTTTTTGTTTGTCGAGCATCTGCAATGCTCAGACATGAGCTTGAAGACTTGAAGTCATCTTCCTCGTCGAGTCGATGGGCAGACACCATCACCTGATCGCCTGTGAAGGATGGAAGTCAATCCAAAACGCTGCCGTTTCGCCTAGGTAATTTAAATGATAGTCCACCAAACATGTTTAGGATAAAAATTGATAATAATTTATAATTGGGTCAACAACACTTTTGGTTTATCTAATCTACAAAAAGTTTTAATTTACTTCCTCTAATTTTAATTTAAACAATATTTTT
>JASKGM010000007.1:2265871-2281301 GCA_034509205.1 Ceratonia siliqua
AAAAACAAAAGAAACTATGAGGGCTTTGCCTTTTTTAATGTAGCTTTTCTTATTAAAGATTGAAATTTGAACATTGACCATTTTCAATATCTAGTATTCCATTCACATTCATTACTTCATCAAAAGATATCTTTCTTTAGTTTACAGTTTAGTACAAAATATCTTATTCTTTACTGAATTTTGGCATTCATTTGAATCATTTCTTTCTCATTTGAATTAATCGGTTAATGAGTTAACCGAACCGCCCAAACCGTTATTTAACGGTTCGGTTTGGTTCGGTTAACTTCCCACTTCTGCATGTTAACCGAACCGAATCAAACCACCATTATTTGCACGGTTAAGTTAACGGTTAGGCTCTTAATCGAACCTAAACGGACCGTGCATACCTCTATTTTTGTTTCTTTTTTATAAAATATACTTTGCCTTGAGGAGTGAGGAGTAGAGTAATTAATTACAAATAACATGGTAGAGCATACAAGTGTTTCAAGTTTGGGTTTTATATCACTCACTGATCGACCTGACAAGTAGACTAAATCAATAAAAAACAATTATGTGCATTTATTAAGTAACTTTTCAATGGCTCCAATTCTACCTATGACATGTACACATAACTTCTTGTCCTTAAATTAATCTACGTACCTATCTATAGATAGACGACACAAAAAATTTCCCTTAGTCAAGCCAAGATGTGTGGTTGTTAGATGACAAAGAAATTAATATCCCTATTAGGCTCCTTTGAGTCCATTGGCATAGTCCTTTGCTATCTTGTACCACAGAGAAATTAGAATTGAAGAACCCCATATTATTAAATTGGAAAATGGAGGACTAAATAAGTATTTGCCCAATTGATTATGCAGCAATAGTTATCTGATATATCTTAGGAGAATTTTATACTAATTCATGAGGTAGTAATACTACATGAGATAACAGGGGTGGCCCCCACATGTGGAGCCAATGTTGGCCTTACATAACTATCTCATGTGGTATTACTACTGTATGAAATAGCCTAGCATACTCCTATATTTTATGATCTCGATCAAGTACATGCTAGATCGATTTAATGATAGTTGGAAACTGGTTCCATGGTACAGAAAGTTTAAGAATAACCTGGATTGCGTTCTTCTCTTCAGTGACATGCTTGCCCTCGTGCTTCTGTAACTTCCTGTTCCTGGAGCTATTGTTGGTATGAAGACAACCTACATAATTGGCTGTTTATTATGGGAAGTATGGCAATATCACACAGATTACAGGTGAAATGACTAGTACATAAATTTTGCAAATGAGACTCAAAGATTAGTGGTCATTCCACTTCCATTCTTTCCTCTCTTCTATATTATGTTTAATTTATCAAACCAAACTTGGCATTTCTACCCACGAGAGACGAGTGGATCACCATATTGATAACCCAAAAATACCTAGGACTTTTAACTTTGATCCATTTCAACCCTTGGACTAAAGTAGGCCAGCTTTTATGGCCTAAAGTTAGCCCACATTAACACCTTTGTGAGAGACTCTGCTGAAAATTTTCTGTTTCTTTTTTAGTAGTTTTATTATATTTCGTATTCTCTCGATCTCATCCATTGTTTATATCTCTGTAGTTTTCGATTTCTTTTCTGTATCTCCCCTCTCCTGTGTCTCTCTTTCTATAATCAGTGATACTGATGTTATCTGTAAATTAATTTACACACATTTATTGTGTCCCTCTGTAGTGTTAGTTACAGTTTCACAAAGATAGGGATTTGAACTTTTGATGTAAATAAGGAGATTATATTACCTACATACGGCTATCTTACAATTGTAAAATAGAAGAGAAATAATTTAGGATAGTTCTTTCATGTTAACATGATCTTCAAAGATAATTAAGAAAAAAAGTGCATATTGTACTAAAATTATTTTAAAAAAAATATTTATAATATCTCAAATAATTTTAAAATAATAATTTAAAATAACATTAAAAAATTAAATATGAAGTCACTATCTTAAAATGTGATATAGCCATTAAGGACAACTAATGAGTTGTTTATTTGAATTTATTAAATAATGTATTTTTTTATTTTTTTATAGGAGGAATAATTTTTTTTAAAAAAAATTATTTTATATTTAAATATAATAATTAAAAAATAATAAATTATTTTAAAGATAAAAATTAATTTTTTATTTATCAAGATAAGTTTTAATTTTTAATTTTTTCTTATAAAAACTTTTTTATTTTAATTAACTTATTTTTTTTATAAGTTTAAATAAATATATATATTTTTATTAAAATACATTAATTTTTCTTAAAAATAATTTATTCTAAGATAAATCCAACAAGTGGCAGCTAAACCTACCTATACAAAATTCTGGATAGGCCTTGCACAAAACGAATGGCCTATCAGTTAACCTTGTTCCAGGTGCTGACGCTCATCCCTACCACTGATCTTTCGATATTAATAAACACAGAAAAAGTGAAAAACCATGTTGGCCACCAAATACCCTTTCTCTATCCTTTCTAGCAGAGATGGCCACCACCATCTCGCTCGCTATCTCTAGCTCCACTCCCTGTTCCCGCCTCGTACTCCTCAACTCAAGAAGGTTCAGTGCCAGGATTAAAGTCTCGGCCATGGCCTCTAGCATCAAGACCATCTCAAAGGTAGTTCCTGCTGTCATTGTCGGTGGTGGGAGGGTCGGAAGGGCCTTGCAAGACATGGGCACCGGTGAAGACCTGCTGGTGAAAAGAGGGGAGCCCGTGCCACTCGATTTTCAAGGTCCTATCTTGGTCTGCACAAGGAACGATGATCTCGATGCAGTACTCGAAACTACTCCACGGTCCAGATGGAGCGGTACGCAGCGCTTTCTTAGTATTATAATAAAGTTTCCTCCTTTAATTAGTGATTTTATTAATTCATTTATGCCCAATTGCCCAAGGTTTGGCTTTGGTTTTGGTTTTCTGGGTGAATTGATAAACAAGTCCAGTGCATTGTAATGTTGAATTGAGTAGCATGTATTTCTCAGGACGTTTTAGCTGATGGTAGAATTACGATATTGTAACTACCCCATTGTACCTAGCATGGGATAGGAAGTTCTTTAGTATGGGCTGGGCAAGGGGTTTATAAACCATGGGGTGATTGCTATCCAAGGTGGTTGTTGCAGTGGTATCAGAGCAGGTAGTTCCTCAGAAAAACCCTCATCTCCGCAGTGTGGGAGGGGCTGCTACCCGATGCGAGATCTGCGAAGTCACTGGCCGCCGTGGACGTTGGTTGTAACGGGGGATGGTTTGTAACGACCCCATTGTACCTAGTATGCGATAGGAAGTTTCACATTGCTTAGTATGGGCTGGGCAAGGGGGTTTATAACCCAGGCACTCTCTCTTCAATGGTTAGCTTTTGAGTTGAGATCTACCTAAGGTGATTGTTGCAGATGTCTATTACAGGATATACAATTTGACTTGATCACAAAGATCATTATAATCATTTAGAGTTTATTTTTGTAGTCTGTAGTTATTATGTAGTTGTAATCACTCTGAACAACTAGATGCAGTGTTCTTTTTAAAACATGATATGCCCTGATTTCTCCATTTTATTGGGATTATCCTGTTATCCCAGTAATTTTATATTTTTATTTGTGAACTGTGGCTGCTTTATAGTGTGTCTAGTTCATTCGTAGTCCAATTAGTACTGAGTTATGAAAATGTAGCAGATTTGGTCTTTTTCCAGAATGGGATGCTGGAGCCGTGGCTTGAAAGTAAAGGTTTTAATGAAGCTGACCAAGTATTGGCATATTTTGCTGTGTCAAAACTTGGAGAAGTCCCTGTTGATGGTAAGACTGATAGCAATCCTGAAGGGTTGACAGCTGCTTATGGGAAGTGGGCATCTGCTGTGGCTGAAAGACTACATGCTGGAGGCCTCTCTTGCAAGGTTACAATAATATTTTACAAAATTCTTATATATAATTTGAAATTATTTTTTGGATCTCTTCGTTTGGAGATTTACTTGTTTCCATCATGATTCATTATATTTTTCGTTTTGCTTAAATTAGTTTTCCTTTCTGGTGGTTCTTGACAATATATCCATGCAGAATCATCATAAGGAGATATTATACTACTGATAATGTATCACGTGCTGATCTGTGTCAAAAAAGCCAGGTTCTTGACAAGGAAGCATTTCAAAAGCAGATGTTAGAGAAGCTAATATGGATTTCTTCATTCATGCTTGTTGGAGCACGTCATGGAGGGGTGTCTGTAGGTGCCGTGGAAAAAGAATTCAGCTCTGAAGTAAGTTTTGTAATTGATTTTTTCTCTAAGTTACTTTGCTTATTCTGTCAATTAACAGTTGTTGGATGCTGCACTGTATTTTTATCGGGGATTATGGCTGGAAGAGGATATTATTACACATGTATAAATTAAAGTTATGTAGTTAAATAGATGCTTAGTGAAAGTAATCAGTATCCTATTTCATTTTGTTTCTATTTCCCATTTGTTGCTTTCTTATGGTCTACTTCTTGTGTAGCCTGTGAGATTGGGTTGCTCCTGCTACTTCTTATGGTCTAACCACTGAGAGGGCATAAGTAATATGCTTGAGAGTTGAGAGTTGAGACTTGATTGTGAAGGATATGCTATACCTGTTTGTCATGTGGAGTCTTTCTGGAATGTCAATAGCTGCAATGATTAACTTTGATTCACGGGAAAGGAAAAATAAAATGGAATCAGGAAAAGAAAAATGAGGAAAGGTACATTGTATCATTCTGGAAAGTTCAATTTCAGTATGCAAGTAGGATTACAAAAGAATAGGTAAATGATTTGAGTTTTGGGTGAAATCAGGTTTGAATGATTAAGTTCAACCTATCCATTGATTGGTTATGGTTTATTTGAGGGGTCAATCCTGGATTTGAAGATGAGTTTGTCCAAAATGCCTGACCTGATAATGCACCAGATTCTATACACTGTAATAAAAAAGCTATGAACTTAGAGATGAACTATATTTTGCAGTAAAATTGGGAATGACAGAGAGAAAAAAGAAGTAAGATTTGGGACAACATCTGAACCTCTATGGATGATGAATTATAGATAATAAATGCAATCTGTCACTAACTGATTTTTATACTTTCAGGTGTCAAAACTTATAGCAGAACTAGCGTCAGCAGCAGCAAGAGAGAAGGGTTTAATATTTGAAGAAGCCATGGTAGACCGCTTATGTGCATATGCCCGAGCTGTTGCCCACTTTCCCACAGCAGTTAAGGAGGTAAAGGGTTCAACATAGAATAAAAATTTCGAACACATGATCAAGTTCTTATCAATTTGTTCTCTGTGCTTACAGTTCAAATGGAGAAATGGCTGGTTTTATTCTGTCTCTGAGAAGGCTATGGCGCAAGGAAAGCCCGACCCATGTCCTCTGCATACCCAATGGCTGAAAGAGTTAAAAGTTGTCTAGAGCTAACTTAAAATTTAAATAAAGGCATTTGAGCCTAAGAATATATCATCCCATACCCGAATATTTTAATAGGATTAGGATACCTAGTGTCATTATAATTTCTAAGATTATGATACCTGATGTCATTAGTATTTGTAAGTTTCTAAGATTAGGATACTTAGTGTCATTAGGATATCTTATTTAGGTGGCTTATATATAAAATACGCTTCATATAAATAAGCCTTTGATTACTATTAATAAATTGATATTAAATTTATTTATTTATCCGTTCCTTTTTTTTAATTTCTATTGCTGTTATATATCACAGCTTTTAGGACTACTTTGTTAATACTGTTGAAATTTGACTTTACTTCACACTCTCCGGATTGGTAATGCGTTTGGTGGTTTCAGTTTAAGGGGTATGACTAGCCAGATATCCAGAAGCATTTGTATTTGTCTACCGGGTTGGTACTGTGTAAGCTTTTAATCTATCAATATTTTTCTGCTTTTCCCCAATAATATTTACTTACCTAATTTATAGAGGAATGTTTGTGTTGTAATTGTAAATTCTGCCATTGAATTGAAATATATCAGTAATGTAAAGATATGATTTTTCCTATTGTAAATCCTTTCTCATTTTCTTTCTTTTTATATTTGGCAAAAGGTAAGGGCTCATTCTAAGGAAGCAAACGAAAGCCCTGGCGTAAACGAGAACCTGCATTGCTCTGAAACCTCGTCATCTGGAATAAACGAGAACTGCGTTCAATATACATACAACTGTTTCACATACCTCTATAATTTAAGACCATTAAAAAACCCCTGAAATCAATTTATTATTTTCCTGATAAAACAAAGGACAGCATAAGTTCCAGTAAAAGAACAATTATTCAATTATTTTCTAGTGAGAACTAGCAAATGATGCAAATTAACAATGATATATCCATGGAGTCAATTTTCCTGAAGGACGCGAGGATGGCTAGCATGGAAATCCTAGTGCCTTGGTTCCTCTGCCTTTACTCCAATATTTTGTTGGCAATTGGAAAGGAGGGAGCTATGTCAACAGGTACCTATAATAGACAATACGGACTATTAGTTTAGTACAGTATAGTATTTAAATCGTAGTTTTTCAGTATGCTATAATGAGTCCTAGTTTCTTATGTGTAACCTTGAGGCGCAGATATTTATACGTAATACCTTTCCCTAGCTTCCCCAATATTATTAGGTACAGAAAAAGTAAAAATAGCAGCCATGAGAACACTTACTAGAATATTATATTATTTCTTTGGATAAAACACTGAAATATTTACAAGGATGGTACATCACCTTATGATATTTCACTAGCATTAACTGATGTTCAAGTGAGACATAATTAACATTGTACACAATCGTAATGATGGTATAAAAATTAATTGATTTAATTACACTTTTAGTCTTTTTAATTTTTTAATTATAATAATTTAATTCTCTTAATTTTAAGTTGAACAATTTAGTTCCTTAACTTTTTAGAATGTTTCAATATTGATCTCCCATTAAGTTGTCATACAAAATTTAACATTGATTGCTGAGGTGGCTACATTGTTGCCACATGAGCACATGTAAGCATACATGAACCGCCACATCAGATTGTAACATATTTTCTCCAAAATGCACAATCCACAAAATTAGAACGATGATGTTGCTTGAAGGAAAGATTGCACGTGAGTATCATGTACAATCTGATGTGACAGTTCAAGTATATTTGCTTGTGTCTACTTGGCGACAATGATAGCCACCTTAATTATCAATGTTAAATTTTAGATAACAACTTAACTAGAGGACCAACATTAAAACATTCTAAAAAGTTAGGAAACCAAATTGCTTAACTTAAAACTAAGGAGACCAAATTGTTACAGTTAAAAAATTAGAAGAACCAAAATTGTAATTAAGCCAAACTAATTATATGTAATGTGACAACGGAGACCTTGTTCGTGATGTTAAGATATTGTCTCAGTACTTGCTTATCACATGGGCAAAATAACTGAGCGCTATGGTTACCTGAACATTCTCCAACTTTTTCAAAGCAACTTTCAGCGGTTCTGTCATTACACCAAATTTCTGAAGAAGCAGACCAGCAGCCTCTTTGTCACCTTTGGCTTGTATGGTGAGTATCTCCCTGCTCAGACTTTCAACTGCACCTTCAATCTGTGAAGAAGCAAAATATAATTATGGCACCAATCTAAGAGAGAGAGAGAGAGTTAACACCAATTATACCTTGGTAAAATCAACTGAAAATGTGTCATCAGGATGCAAGACAAAGGCCCCTTTCTCAAATAACCAGTTGAACTGCATTGCCTGTCCTTTTCTAACAATAATGCAATAAAATCAGATGCTGGATGATAACAATATACCAGATGAAAGAAAACTGTATAACTAGCTTACCCATGAGCTTCCTCTAAACCAAAACGTACCGAGCGGAAGCATCCCGCAAGAAAAGAAACATACATGGACTTCAATAAACTCTTGGAAAGCAAGTCCTGGTACTCTCAGTCAGACAAGCCATGAAATTAGCATTAGTTGTAACCCATGAAAAGATACTGTCTATAAAATGTATGGAGTGGTCAAAATGAAATATAACATCAAATCTACATGGCTACAAAGTAAATTCTACAAAAGTACATCATAGAAGTCCAAATTTATTCTGTCCATGACTACCAACTAGAAATATCCTAGTAGTTGCTAGATGTATGCCATAAAGGCTAACCTAAAGCTTGGTAAAAATATATTAGATCTCAGGTAAACATGGCATAACACATGTATTAAGTCGGGCTGGTCTTGTACTAAATTTCCTCATCACCATAAGCAATTATTGCACTTACAAGAAGTGAACTTAGAAACACTGGGCACAGAAGTGCATATATTTCAGTCACAGAAGACAGGACCTTAGCCTTAAGACCATATGCACTCATGATGTATTAACGGAATCAGTGTAAGCAATCACATGGAAACATTGAATAGTGAGACAAAGTAAAGAATCAACTATGTCAATCCCATGGATGTTATACAATTTAACAACTTCCATTGTCAATCTTAAATTCTACACCTTAATTTTCTTGCAAAGAACAAAATTATTTAGCTGGTCCACAAGATAAGTTATTATTAAGAGAAAATTCATGCTTGAGAGTTTTCGAGATGGTGAATCAGAAGCAATCGCAACTACAACATTTATATGCACTACTGATTGGTAAATCTTTAAAAGGTTAAGACACCTCCAAAGCATTTATCAGAATGCATAAACCATTGCTAAGCTAATTTCAGTGAACCTGAAGATGCTCAGGACACATGCATGCAATGTTTGATGACTAACCTGGCTGATTAAGAACCTCAATGCCCAGAGACCAACTATATCAGCTTTTGCTTCTTCCAAAGCTGAGTGGAATTCTTGCAATTCCTGTATCAAAAGTAAGAAGAGATTGAACACTAGTTAAAATGTTAAATCAAAATAGAATGATGTGATGCTCAACATTGTAACTTGCTGAATTAATATACTTCAGTTATCAGCTTTTAATGAATTAAGATTATTTAGTGACTGTCCCTATTTCCTCTTTCCTCTCCTCTCCACCCTTTTTCTCTCTACTCTCTTTTGTCTATCTGTTATTTTCTCTCTTTTCTCCAGTTTCTACATCCTGTCCATGCCTGTCTTACTGTTTTTTTTTCTTGATAAAGTACATTTCTGTCTTACTATTAAATAGCTTCTTTCCAATCAAATCCACAGCTAATTTGACTTGTGGAAAAATAACATTGATAACCTATACTACACCAATTCAGATAGCATTTTTATGTGGCACAAATGAGTCGCCACTTGCCAATATTAACAACATCATTACGCAACTGAGTCTACAGTAGAAGTTCTGAAGTTCACAGAAATTAGTCAAACAATATAAATCATGTAACTGACCAATCTCACTGTAGACTTCTGACCATTTGGAAGTATTATGGTATGAGGTCCAATCCCATGGCAGCATTCATGGCAAATAGTATGGGTAAAAAATGATTCAAAATCTACAAGTCCTTGTTGTTCCTTTGCAACACAGACATCAGCTATGGGCAGAAGAACATGCTCAAACCTGGTTATAAATGGCAGCAGGTTTTATAAAAATTATCGCTTTAGAAAAACAAGCAACAAAAGAGATCCATTCATATTTGTAACTTGAACAAATTAGGCATTATAAGGTCAGAGTTTTTACTTAGCCTCTGAAACATTCTTAAGCATGACCATTGATGTTCCCCGATCTTTTACTATTCGCTCATCATTTGGTAGATTGAAAGCAACAGTCTGTGGTCCCTTGACATCCTGAAATATATTCATCAAAGTTCCAGTTTAACAATCTTCAGCATAAGGTACTGCACTAAAAGCATTCATGAATTTTGAAAAGGAGAACATGACAATTTTTTACCATTACTTGTGCTATTTTATAGAAGTATAAAGATGTCTCTACAATAATAATTGCTTAAGCCAGTTGTCATGGAATATATTGTTAATTAGTTTTCTTGTCATGAACTCATGATGTACTATCACCATTCTTCAGTCATCAGGTTTCTACCAAGATTTATTTTAATCTTTCCTTTCCAGGCAAGAGTCCCACTCATTTAAATCAGGTTTGCTGCCAGTAATCCAGACAGTAAATTTTATTTCAAATTCAAACGTCAATAGGAGAATTACTGTTGAAGGTCAGAACCATCTTTGCTCATAGGCATCATAGAAAATGATATATTTAATTATTCCTGATACTCACCCCAGCATTATATATAAGCTGGATAACACGGATAGGTGCTGCATTTACATCTTTTGATTTGTATACGCTATCCATTGGGAGATTTTGCTCCAGAACCTTCAGTAGCAGAATTCTTTCAGATGTTAATAGCACTTCACTTAGAAAAAATTATAAAATCCTTATCTGGCAAGAAATGATTGTAGCATAGCACCTCCAAATTGTCACCAAAGAGTTTAAGTTGAGCAGTCGCCTCATCATCCCTAACACCAATAAATGCTTCAAAGGTAGCCTACAAGAATTGCAATGCAATTACTGAGTTACAAGTTAGAATTTAGTCATATTTTTCTGAGTGAGAGACTCTTGATAATTTTCCATTGAATTGACAGACTATAGAACAGCATTTAGATCTCATCAACCTAGCACATGGCATCCCGTAAATAATAGATAATGCCACAGAACTATACTTCAAGTTTAACTACATAAACACTTGTTATGTGAGTTTGATGTGAGTTTGTTCAGATCTAAAAAGGAGAGACACTAACACAAACACTACAAATATAGAAAACTATAAAGAGTCTAGGTACTTTTGAAGTGTCGTCTTGTGTCTGACATGTGTCGGACACAGACATGACTCCTTTTTTGAACTATCCATGCTTCATGAGTTCTGATTTTCATGCCTGCAAGAGATGAGTGCTTGAAGGAAATGGCAGCATGCAGCTAATGCATTCTTAACACTCAAAAGAGTTTCAAGCAAAGTAATATGTTTTCAAATAGGTACTTTCTGTCAATTTCCTATCCAAGCCTATGCTAAAAGAAGAGTAGCCTAATTTTGTAGCATCATTCACCTCTGAAGCTAGAATCAGTCACTTTATGCTTCCATCTATATAACTTGGCCAACCATCTTTTGCATGCTTAGATAATCTTGGCAAATATAAATGTTGTCTAAAATATATTGGATAAGTTAAATAAAATTTGAAGTCACAAGGGACTTTAGGAGAAGAAAATGCATACATGGTTGTCCCAGGATTTGCCATGTGCAAACTGAGTAAGTCAATCCAACAAAAACACATTATACAAGAGTACTTGAATTATCAAGGATCTCGTCAGGGTATATGGAGGAAAAATCACTTTAACTGCACAAGAATCCTCAAAGTACATACTGATATTCTAGCCCATGCATATATTTTGTCAACAACAAACTATGCCACATGGCCTACACCATTGATCTCCTGACACAAAATTGGCATTTCATGAAGGAAACTTGCATTTCTTTTTTGTCAACTGCAGAGATTCTTATGAATTAGCTGGCTACTGGCTAGTAATGACGACTGCTTCATTCAATAGTAATATGCTATGATTGTGTGAAGCATGATCATTTTCCAGTGGAAAAAGATCCAAGTTTAATAGTCACATAGTCAAGCCTTGGAACCTGCATTGTGGATTAATATTTACCTTATATCCAAAAATTTTATCCTCATAAGTCTCATATGGCCCAATAGTAACATCCAACTTAGAGTCCTGCACTAGCAAAGGAAATAAGGTCAAGAACAATTTTATGATCTTGAAATTTGCCAGAAGTAAGGCACATTACAGCAAAAACTCTATTGTACTTAAATCTACAGAAAACCAATTCTGCATTATTTTTTATTAGTTGTAAAAGCATAATCAAGAAAGGACAATCCTCAATTGATAGGGTTTGCCCAGAAGGAAACACTTCACTATTCAGTGGTTTGTATGACCAGCTTCTCCACCCTAGCAAGACTGGTGGCTAGCAACATAAAATTGTGTGCAGGTGGGTGAATGTCAATACATTGTTTTCTCTTTTTCCTTTTAATCACATTAAAAAAATTCCTTCATTAGATTTGAATTGAGAAACATCCCTAAATTGCATTTCCTCTTTGAGGCTAAAATTTCCCAAGGATTTGATTTCCACTAATTGAAGATTTGCAGGAGAGAACAAACACAAAAACAGAACATAGTTCCTATGTTTATTGGAAATTAATCAGCAATAGGTACTTCCAAATATACTGTCAACATTGATAATGCTTGGTCAAATTAAAATTGAAAAAAATATATTAATAGGGTAGTGCAATTTGCTGCTGACCTCCAACTTATAAAGATTCAATTGTTAGATATTAATAAAAACCATACTTGGATATTTTCCTAACAGCTCAAGCTTTTGGCATGAAATGGTCTTTAACATGTTATTAGAGCCTCTTTAACTAACGACTAAGAGTTCAATCCTTACCGCCCCATGCTCCTAATTAAATTTCAACACAAGAAATGGTAAGCTTGTGTTGTGCTTTGTTCACGTTTGAACCCAAGGGCTTTGACATGAAGGAGCATGTTAGAAATATTAATATAAACCGCTCTTAGGCCTTCTACTAAAAGCTTAAGCTTTTGGGATAAAGTGATCATTGACCTTTATAATCAGTCATATAAAGGTTACTAAGAGCAATACTGACCAGCTTTTTTTTTTTTTCCTTTTTCCTAAATAAAATAGGTATTTTTATCAAGTAATTATCAGAAATAGGGAAGAAGTTGGAAACAGATTGAAGTGGAAAAACAGACATGTGTAGAAAAACAGACATGTGCAGAAGAACAGACAAGTTAATTGGAACCTTTAACTAATCCAGTAGTCTTGATTCTTGACTATGCTTTCTCATTTACATTATTAAAGGTAACAATAATATGATTATGTTGATTTTTTTTATATAGGAATCTTTACATAATGGAGTTACTTTAAAAGAAAAGAATAAATAGATACCACTGATCTCACTCTCACTGGGTAGCTAAAAAATATTGTAGCAGAAAAGTAAACCAAGAAGTGACTAACCAATGCCATCCATGATATATCTGAGTCATAATAATCATTTGAAAGTAAAGCATCGGCCTTGCTATGCAGCAGCCTCTTCAAACTACACTTGGAAAGAAAGAGTTAGCAAACATTTGTAAGTGAAACAATATACTCAAAATGAAGCCAACCAATGAGTGCCTAATAATGAGAATCAGAAAGAATACCTTGGTGAGTTGGTAATGTCCCCAGCTTTATGCAATAACTCTGCAGCTTTTGCAAGAAGAGACTTGTACTCTTGAGAGTAAGGAACTATATAAAGATCATGGGTGGCATGCACTTTGTTATCTGATAAATTAGAATCCAAACAGAATTCGCTGTGCCTTTTGATAACATTGAAAAAGCCTGTTGCTTCTGCCTGTTTTTCCTTTTCTAGACTGTTCTTCCATCTTTCAAATTCCTACAAGACAAAAGCTAATTGTTTTTCCATGTTTCAAATCAAATGCTTTTCACAGCGTACAAGCACAGTGGTACCATTTTGTCCATGTCTGGAGGGTAGAAATTTGCACCAGGCGGTTTCAGGATGGGAAATGCTGCTCTATATTCCAGACCCTTCCACTCTTTAGCTGGCCTTGTTGCTTTTGGAAGAAACCTTATTGCTGAATCTGCTGTTGTCAAAAATGCCTCATCTTCGTCAAGGCAAGACCTGTCAACAGAGAAAAGAATATACAACATATACAGACTTAAAAGAAATTGTTTTAATTTTAAAAAAATGGGGGGAAAACTCTACCCTAGAAATTATAACAAAGAATTTGAAGTACTCAAGATATTAGGATGTTTATATTTGTCAGAAGAACCATTTATTTTTTGAAACTTCAAATAAAAAAAGCCATTCTAGTTCAAATAATCTCTTTCCCCATTACCTTTTCCTTTTACAGACCAAAGGAAATTATGAGCTGTAGATTACGTTTCATAGTTATAAAAGTGCATTCTTGAAGTCACAAACAGAAATCCAGCCAGAGCACAGCCACAGGATTTCCAGGTTTAAGTCATTGGGACAAAATGATGTGTCATCCTACCTAAGTGAACAGTATAAGATCTCTAGAAGGGAGCTTGATTTCAAGCTTTTTTCCACCAAGCCCAACCTGTGGGGACAGGTGATCTATACAATGGTCTAAGCCTTTATTCATGGGCATTAAATGATTAGGAGAAAAACCTAGTGCTTTGATAATGCTAGGGTCATCATTGCTTCAGGGGAATATCTATATTCTATATTGTGACATTTCTCCTGAACAGCAGTCACAGTGTGCATATATATTAAGAAGACACCCGCACAAGATATTAACCTATCTGATGTTTGTAACTCTTTCTGACCCATATTTGTCAGCATTAGATAGGAGCTGACTCAATTCAAGCCCACTCACCTACACCCTTCAAGCCTTGAAAAATGAAGCTCTAAACGCACTTTTGGAACTGCCTTGTTGGCAATCACAGGACCATGGTCCAGATTTTGGATTGTAAAGGAATTCCTTGACTCAAGATTACTACAAATTTCAAATGGAATCTTGATAATAGAGGCATAAATGAGTCAAATTCTCGAGTGTTTGTCGATATGCTATAGAACTTGAGTTCCATTGAAGTTTAAATGACTTCTCTTGACCCCCATCATCACAAATATGAGTGCTCAAGAACAAGCACAATACTGAGGTTTGATCCTGAGTTCGTGACTCTAGGTAGATTTTCTGGCCTATAAATCACCTAAACTTATCCACCCATATCATGTGTACATGATATATACCATTTAACTGATAGAGTAAGCTGTCAAGGACTTACCATGGGCCCTTATTAATCAGATAATAGGACCATTTCAGCTTATCTAACTCGGATCTATCAGCATGCTTCTTCAACCAATCTCTTAGATCTGGATTACTGTACCAAGCCTGATTTGGAAGGAAACAGATAGACAAACTTTAGTAATGTACACTACCATGAGCATCCATCTTCCCAGTTCTACAAACCAAAGAAAACGAAATTTGAAATGATCATTTGAAGCAAGATATATATTGCCAATCAAACTTTATAATGTGCTGAGAATAGTCTGGTCATTAAGCATGCCACAAGGTACATCATTATAAAGCATATGAAAATTTATCTGTATGCATAAAAAAAATTTAACGGCATAAATATGCTATTACAACTTTTATATACTGGACGTGAACATGCCCACGTAATGTAACATTTAAAAAATATATATGCACACAAATACATGCAAACACTTCTATACATGTATTGTAAACAGAACCTGCAGATAAAAAATTTCATCCAGAACTGCTGCAGCCTTGACAAGGAAAACAAGAGCCTCTCTATCTGATTCTGTGAGCCCTGTTAACTGCAAAATATAAAAGTGAATTACCACTGGGAATCAAATTACCTTTTATAATACAAAGAGACATGCTGATCGGGGGGGGGGGGGGGGGGGGGGGGGGGGGGGGGGGGGG
>JASKGM010000007.1:2285454-2307655 GCA_034509205.1 Ceratonia siliqua
ATATATATATATATATATATTTATATAAGTATAGTAACAATTTTTTTAAAAAAAAGGGAGCCTAAAATTCATTGGCAGCCCAATTAAAAGAAGAAAAAAAAGGACAGCCAAAAACACTCTCAGCCTAACCCACTCAACCGAATAGCCCAACCACCAATCAACCCGTACTTGCCTAACTCGGATCCCCTAAATCCCTAACCCCCAAATCAACTCTTCTCTCCCCGGTTCCATTCTCTTTGCCTCGTACGCCTCTCTACCATTTATCCTCTATGCCTCTGTGCGTCCTTTTCCTAATCCTCCTGCCATCCCGCCGGTTTCCTCTCATCTCTCCATCACCTCGCCTACCCGTTCCCTAATCCCCCTTCCTTGATTTTTGATGGCAGCCCTAGAGAATACCATAATTCTTGTCCCAAAACATAGCATAATTCTCGCCCCAAATCTCCATCTCCTCTCATTCACCATTAAAGGGGAAATCATGAATTGTTTCGTTTGACGCCGTAGGGAGGGGGATTTGATTGAAGAGGATTGTTAGAAGGAATTGATTTCTCTCTTTCGACAGGTTGGCTATAAAAAGGAAAGGGGACGAAGAGTCGAAAGACCCAACCAAGAGCCAACAAAGAGCTACTAAGAGTTGGAAAAAACCAAGAGTCCCTTTAGACCGTGAAAACAAGAGTATTTTCTGGAAGATAACAGCACGAGGAGACCGAGAGAATGAAACAGAGGAGGAGGAATACCAGGGAGATTGGAGCCAGAACCAACTCTTTTTGCAAAATTGGATTCCCGTTAAATCAAAGGGGTAATTTGGTTTGCTTTTTTTAGTCATCTTTTATTCAAAAAAATTGTTGCTAATTTTACTGTATATTGAGTTGACGTTTGCTACCTGATTCAAGTAATCCTGGTTTGTATGCGAGTTTATGCTATGATACATTCGAATCTACTGTCATTAATATGAGATTCAAATTTGATTCTGAAAATGGTTTATTAGGGACTTATACTTACATTCCGTAGTGCATAATGGTGTGATTGATGTTATGCCACAATTTAATATGTTGGGTATCGATTTTGTTTAGTGGATGAATTTTAGAATGCCGGTATCCCAGTGCCAGGAACTTGGTTTTCCAAACCCTGTTTTGAGGTCCATTTGTTAGTCTTCCAGGGTGAAAAATCCATATTTATACAACATCACTTCACGGGTATTCTGTTCCTATTAGGGATTCTGGTTTATAACTATGTTAATCTAATAAAAGATTTAGATGTTAAGCTTTAGCTTATTTTTGATAATGGTACAGAGTGAAAGTTTGGTTCCTGATTCAAGACATGATGCATGAGGTTGTTTATTAGGTTAGCATTTGTTTTACTTTTAGATTTTGATTCTTTTTTTTTTTGCCATTTGTCATCGCCTTGAAATTATCTCTTTCAATAAGGGATACCAACCCTCAATTCATCATGGTTGGTGGTATCTCAGAGTAGTTTTATTTCTTTTCTATTTAGTATATAGCCTCTTTCTTAACAAGATTGCTGTTAACTCTGTTTGGATCATCTTTAGGAGGTCAAATAGTGAGTTTAAAATACCAACTGGTTTTATTTTTTTACTTGGGATAAAAGCTAGATGTTAAACTAATTTTTTTTTTCTTTTTTATGGTGAAGCTTTCGAAATGGCTATCCCCACAATTCAATTTGATTTTGAAAATCTTTGATGTTCACTTTTTGGGGTTTTCATTGGAAGAGTTTTCAATCTGAGTACAATAGGATTCCCTTCAATTAGAAAATCACTTTGGAAATAAGCAGACTCCAAAATCCAAATTAGGTTTTATATAATTTTTGCCGAAAAATTGAAATGGGTTTCACGGGCCCATATAATATTTCTCTCAAAAAAGGGATTCTAATGATCTCCTTTAATTTGTTTTATCAATAGAAAGTGATTGAATAAAAAGGGTCTAATGAGTTTATTCGGAAAGAATGTCTAGAGGACCCAATTAATTCATTTTTTTGGATTTCAATGGCCCATTCTAACTAAAAAAAAACTCAAAGGCCAATTCAAATAATTTTCTTTTGATTAAAGGCTCAATTCATTGTGACTTACCCCATCCATTCTAAAAAGCCCATTTTTATTAATATGGTTTTAGGTTCTAAATACTTTCAAAGAAAATTTTGCTGAAATATGAGATTGCTTATACAATTTCTCGAAATCCCATTTTGTGAGACAATATTTTCGTGACTCTCATTCTTTTACTCAATATTTTCAAAATTACATTTTAACCCTTACACTTTCAAGAATTATATTTTGACCCCTTGATTTTCAAGAATTACATTTTGATCCCCATTTCTTTCACATTTCTCTTTTTTTTTTTCTCTCCATTACTTTTATAAATTTTAATCTTACTCATAGGCTCAACATTTAAAGAACTTTCAGTAGGAGTTTATCTTCTATGTAATTCTGTTTTTTATGGGCTTTCAGTGGAATCTTATTTTCCTAAAGCCTTAACTCTCACAGGCATTCAGTGGAGGTATGCCCTTCCTAATGTTCCAATTCAATGTTCGGGCTTTAAGTGGAATTTTGATTTCCCCTAAATGTCCTATTTTTTTTAATTCAATTTAACTATCCGAACTACGTTGACCTTGATCCATTTTGGGGTACGTAGGTATTTACTTGGTAAGGCAGATCTAGTTATTCATTTTTTCATCTTTGACCACTATTATTTTATTAATAAGAATAAGGTAATTTAAATAAATTAAAATGCATTAAAGCACAGACAATTTAGGATAATCATCCTTAGTGATGAACGTTGTGGGGTGCTTAATACCTTCCCCACACGTAATTAGACTCCCGAACCCTTCTTCTGGTTTTGAGGGCCAGTTTTCCTTTTTTTTTTTTTAAGGATCCCAATTATCCTTCTAATTAATTGGTGACGACTCCCATTTTCTTTGCGTTTTTCCTTACGCGTCCTAAAGTTATAAAATGATGACTTTTCACTAGCTGTTATGTTGTGACAAAATGAGTACATGAGAGTTTTCTAGAGGTAGACGAATACTTTGGAGTTCCATGTTATAATGACTTAGCCACTTTCTTCTAATCTAGATCCTTCACTTGCACTGTTATAAATAATATCTAAGGAATTTATGCAGTAAAAATGATTCTAATAGCTCCATGTGTCTTCGGCTAATTTCCAAAAACAGTGAAAGAAATGGTCACGATTGACCAGCAGCCTTGTAGAGCTCTAAAAATAATAAAAATCTAAGGGGTTGTTTGGAACGATTTTTGTTTTATTATTATTTTAAATAATTTTTGAAAATAACTCTAAAAATAATTTTATAAAACAAAAAAATAAAAAACTTGTTTGGGTAAAAATATTTTTCATTAGTTATTTTTTGTGTTTTTTAAAAAATAGATGACAAAAACAAGCCAAAACATAAAAAAAATTATTTTTGTTTTTTATTTTCTAGTTACTGTTTTCAGAAATAATTTTTAAAAACAACTAATGAAAACAGTTACTCAAACGAGTTTTTTTATTCTCACAAAATAAAAAAACAAAAAAATAATTTTTAAAAATAGAACCAAACATGGCCTAAAGTTTTCTTTATTTGACCGATGCTACTTAAAATACTTTCCATGAGAAAGCCACGTAAATGGCTTATAACATTTTGGAAGTTAGTTAAAAGAAGTGTAAAAATCTCCAAAACAAATCTGATATGATATCTTAAAATTCCACTTATGTTTATCATACGTGTAAATGGGGGTAGATATTGAACCAAAACGGTGGGGTAAAAAAGAACACCACATTTTTTTATTATTACAAAATATCACTTAAATTTAAATAATATAATAATATAAATAATAAATCAATATAATTTAACTAGTATAATTTAATCTTTAAACAAATATAAATAATAAATGTAATGTATATATATTTTTCTATATACTTCTTGTACTTCTATTTTTAACTATTAATATATTATAAAAAGATTACATAACACATTATTTTTGAAAAAAATTAATTACATAAAAAATATTTTTGAGGGGCAAATAACTTTTTTTAAAAAAATTAGGAAGGTAAATAGTTTTTTTAAAAAAATTTAAGAAGGCTGTTACCTCCTATTTCCACCAAGCACTGCCAATACGTGTAAACCAATTTCACTAAGTGACATGAATTTAATTTGTCAAATTATCATGTCACTTACACATAATTTCTCAAAAAAAAAAATTCATTTCATTTAAGATTAATCATCTTTTTCTCATTAACCTCAAACATAACATTGTATACAACTAAAGAAATTTTACTCAATTAATTTATTAAGAAACATTTTATTTTCCATCACGTGATTTGGAATAAATGAGGTTTCTTGGGTAAAATATAATTTAAGAAAAGATTGGGGACATTACATAAATATTTTAAAATTAGAAAGGGAGTGAATATAAATTTTAAAAACTTTAAAAAATATTTTACTATAAATTAAAAATAAAAGATATATAAATGTATATTTTTAGGTATGTATTTGCTAAGATACGTATAGAAACACAAGCGAATGTTTTTTTATTTTTTATTTATTTTAAGAAAATAAAAAATAAAAAAGCAAAAATAATTAAAAAAATATAAAAAATACAAAAAAGTACTTAAATGCACTCTTAACATAAAAAAGCCCTATCAAAATTAAGTGAGGGATGGAGATGGAGAGTAGATGATGAAGATCCAAATGATCGAACAATTTGGGCTAATTGGGCCCAGGAGTGTCACCATTTGGGCTCATGGTGTCTATAGGAGATGAAATTGAAAAATCCTGATGGTATTTGAAAGTATTTTTAAAAATTATTTTTTTTTATTTTAAGAGAATAAAAAAATTTGTTTGGATAACTATTTTCATCAGTTATTTTTAAAAATTATTTTTTAAAAATAATAATTAAAAAATAAAAAAATAAAAATAATTTTTTTATATTTTAACTTATTTTTATCATCTATTTTTTAAAAAATATAAAAAAATATTAATAAAAAATATTTTTATTTAAATAATTTTTTATTTTTTTATTTTATAAAATTAATTTTAAAAATAATAAAATAAAAATCGTCCCAAAACAACTGTTCCTTTTATATTCATAACTTCAGTCAAATAAAAAGCCTCGTTCCACCTCTCCCCCTCCCCCAAATCGACGATGACTCCAGCAGCTGCTTAGGGATCTGTTGCCTCCGTTCACAGTATCTCTCTCTCTCTCTCTCTCTCTCTCTCTCCCTCTCAATTTACTGTCAAGAAAGCATGAAGCACTGTAACTTGTTATTATTCAATCATCTCCACAACCTCAGTGTGGCAACTGGCAACTGGCAACAGTGACAGTGGTGGCTTCACTGCTGAATTTCACTCCTTCAACAGCATGAATCCTCTTGGGTTTTCGTTTTTCCGTACTGTAACTTGTTACTATTCAATCTTCTCCACAGCCTCAGTTTGGCAACAGTGATAGTGGTGGCTTCACTGCTGAATTTCACTCCTTCAACAGCATGAATCCTTTGGGGTTTTCGTTTCCATGAAAACTTTGATTGTTAGAATAATCTTTGGATTCTAAATACGTAATTTATAAAATTTACATGCTGCAAATATCAGGGTGGAGCACTTTCTCAGGTTACGTAAGGATTTGAGAATAGATGGGTATTAAAATTTCCAAATTTAATTTTATCTGGGGTTTGGGCGCTAGAATTTGACTTCTAAAGGAAACCCATTATTTTGGTTATCTCAGTGCCTTCTACATTTCTGCTAATGATACTCACATAAAGGGAAGATAACGTATAAAGGGGCTCTTGTCTTTTTTCTTGTGTGTATCTGAGCGCGCTTTTCTCCTCTAGGCTAATAAGACAAGAACACAGTGAGGAGGAGATGGATATGGGTTGGTTAGACTTGTGCTGATCCTGTGATCGGATGACTACTTTCTAAAGCTTTGGTTTATTGATTTCTTTTAGCGTATTCCATTCACTGTACTATCCATTTCTAATCAATCCAAGTTATTTTTTTTTTCACAATTAGAACTGATGAAGTTGATTCTACAACTGTGCTTTTTTCTTTTTTATTCTTTTTCATCTCATTTCGTCCATTCCATCCATTATGCCTTGAATGCTGATAGTAACTTTATGGTTTTGATTTGTAGCTCCACAAGGAAATTACAGCAGCTTAAGTATCTTTAGATTCCTTTCCAGTTCAACTTTGAGAATAAACAGTACTTCAGATCTAGGAGGTCCTACATATCATTGGTGCGTAAATATATTATCTGAGGTTGCATCGAAGATGGTTGGGAACTATGGAGTCCATGTCTCAACATTGCCAACTTCTTTTCCTTCATCTTTGATAACCCTACCTGGGAATTCTTCGAATTGCTTACCTTATCTTCCATATAGACCACGAACAAAAATCTACAGAATAAGTGCTACGTCAGCTGATGCGGATCATGGCCAACCATCATCTGCTTCAGAACCAAAGAATCCACTAACAGTTGTTTTAGATGTTCCTCGTGCTGTTTGGAGGCAAACACTACGTCCATTAAGTGATTTTGGGTTTGGTAGTAGGAGCATCTGGGAAGGTGGGGTTGGACTGTTTTTAGTATCAGGTGCTGTTTTATTTGCACTTAGTTTAGCCTGGTTGAGGGGTTTCCAAATACGGTCCAAATTCAGGAAGTACACAACACTGTTTGAGTTTACTCAGGCTTGTGGTATTTGCACTGGAACACCTGTGAGGATCAGAGGGGTGACTGTTGGCAATGTTATTCGTGTAAATCCTTCCTTAAAAAGTATTGAAGCAGTTGTTGAGGTGAGTTTCAATACTATAATCTTGTGTTATGGATATGCAACCTTGTTACAACCCCCTTACCCTAACATTCCAATATGAAAACCTTGCATGGCTTTTTTTTGAAACCTTAAGTTTTTAATTTGTAGGTTGAAGATGATAAAACAATAATACCACGGAATTCGTTGGTTGAAGTTAACCAATCAGGTCTTCTAATGGAAACTATGATTGACATTACTCCTCGAGATCCTATTCCAATACCTTCAGTTGGACCTCTTGACCAAGGATGTCCTAAAGAAGGTCTCATTGTGTGTGATCGTGAAAAGATCAAGGGATACCAAGGAGTAAGCTTGGACGCATTGGTTGGGATATTCACCCGCCTTGGACGAGATGTAGAGGAAATTGGTATTGCCAATACCTATTTGTTGGCTGAACGAGTTTCTTCTGTTATTGAAGAAGCGAAACCACTTCTTATAAAGGTGTGATGTAATGTTCTTACGTTATTATGCTTAACTGATGGTGATAAATCCACTAGTCGGGACTGTTGAATTAGACAGTTTTCTAGCCAATATAAACAGGTTTATTGCATGATGACGAATGAAAAATTAGCATCTGCTAATGTATGTATATAGTGTTTGGCCTTTTTTCTTTTGGATAAAAGAAGAAATTTTATTAGAAAGAAAAGGAATTACAACTTGTTGGAGGATAAGAAATCCTTAAGGCTTATGCAAGGAAGAACGATAAATCTAAGGACAAAACAAAGAAGCAAAAGCCATGAAAAGCTTATAAATGTAGAAGGGTTGGCCAATCTCTTTGCATATCAGTAATGGTGATTCCCTTAAGAAACCATGTGCTGAATACCAAAGGGAAACCATATGAACAGTTCTGTCCCATAACATATGTAAGGAAAGATATGCCCTTGAAGATGCAGGCATTATGTGGGCTTTTTCTCTTGCCCCCACTTTGAGTTTGTTATAATATGTTAAATTAGAACTAGAATGTTAATGCCGTAGAATTATCTATCTATAAGAGATGGCATGGGAATTCTGTGTTATTATTATTCTGCTCTTATTATATGTACGGTATTGTGCAAAACTCCTTTGTTTACCGTAAATACCAAATTGAAGAAATAGGGGTAGCTAATTGAGGAACTTAATAAATGGAGCTTGACATTCTCAGATATGTGATTGCATTCTGGACACTTATAATTCATGTTCATTGACTATTGAGCTTATATAGCTCTCCTAAAGGTAAATATCTTACTGTCAGCATCTGAGGAAATGATTGTCAGTAATAGTAAACTAGATCTTCTGAATTTTAGATAGACTTAATTAAACCTATTTAAATTCTGGTGAACTTATCAAGGTTTACGCTTAGTTTAATGATATGCTAGCAGTTTTATGGTAATATGTACTACACCATTATTGTGGATAAATTAATAAAGAAAATTATGATGAAAAGTGGCAATAAACTTGTGGTGGGTTTTATTGTGTACACTTCTCTGTGGTATCTTTGTATCTTCTCTTTGTTGTGGAGAATCATTGTTTCCTTTTGTGATAATTCTATTACTCGTTCTCAGACCCATATTTTTTGCTTTGATTTGATGTAGTGATGTCTCAGATCAAAGCCATGGCTGAAGATGTTCAACCTTTGTTGGCTGAAGTTCGTGATAGTGGTCTGTTGAAGGAAGTTGAAGAGTTGACCCAAAGCCTTACACAAGCATCTGAAGATTTGAGGTTTACTATATCAACCTCTCTTGCTCTTATTATCTCTAATTTGGCATGCATGCATACACATAGCAATGTAGAACATCATTATTAGTGTAGAAGATGCCAACTATCATATCAACGTCCTATCCTTGAGAGAGATCTTGGGCGAGGAGACTTGGGGAATGGTTGATGGCAAGAATGAGGTTGACTGTGGGTCATCTTAGTATGTGGCACGAGAACAGGAAGGTGGTTCGTAGCATGAGAAATAAAGTCCTTTAGGGGTAGGCTTCTTCAATATGCTTCGGGACATTATATATATAGTGATAGTAAGGTGGTTAATACCATAGGATTGTGATTTTAAATGAAGATTATACTTGCCAAAATTGATGCTTTATGGTGCATATGTTTTTTTCCCCCCTTGTTTTTGGGTGAAAGATGCATATGATTTCTTACAAAGCAACAATATTTACTAGAGAAAATGGGAAAACACTCATAAAAATTTCAAAATGAGAGCTCCTGCCTAAAGCTTGTGATTTTATATCATATTGTCATCTTTGAGATGGAAATAGGCAAGGAGGCCGAAAGGGAACTGAAGTAGTTTGACACCAACTGGAAAACCCAAAAGGACAGCAACGGAATCTGCCACAAACACATCCTGGTATTTTCTGCCCCGTTTAATAACACACACTGCATTGGATCATGATCTCCATTGACGTGGCTGCCTTGAGATTGTGGTTAAGCTGTTATCTGTAGTTGAATTAGTTGGTGGAACCAGTAATTCCTTTGGAGGAGAGGGTACATCTGGTGGAGAAGATGTCTGGGTGTGCTCTCTCAGGCTTTCTGGTAGGAGCTCTGACTTAGGAATGCTGCTTCTCGCTATTCGAATCACCTACGACTGTGTCCAAGATATTTGCACCATGCTCTGAAATGCTGCAACCTGATCTTGGTTCTAAGGTGGATGCAACATATTTGGTAACTGGTTGTCACATGTCCTATGTTGGACAAAGAACTTGTCAACTCAGTTTACAACTGTTGCCTGCTCTGGGCTCATCAACTCATAGTTGTGAACACCATCCCCTTCTTGTTTGTGGAGAATTGTGTACACAATTAATGTTCTAGACTAGCAGTTTCAAGATGAACCTTCCTTTTATCTAAAATCCTCCCCTATTATCTGTAACCTATATGTCATCCTTCTTGTACTATATTTTTTTACCATTAAGATCTGTAAGAATATTAAAAATAAGAAAGAGGATATAACATTATTGAAGTATGACATTAAGGGATCATCCTATCACCTATATTTATGCGGAATGGTAAATTCATTTATTATGACTCCTGAGAACACTGAACTGATTCTAAAAGTCCATTTACTTTTATATTTACCCCGAATGACATTCTTGAAGTATGACAACTAATAAAGGTCATGCTATTTTTATGCAGAAGGGTACATTCATCCATTATGACCCCTGAGAACACTGAACTTATTTAAAAGTCTATTTACACTCTTATTTTTACCCTTAAGAACATTGAGGTAAGATTTGGAAGTTGGAATTGCTTATAAATTAAATTAATTACAAATAACTTTGCTAATTCTATTGCTTTCATTTTTGTTGCATTATTGCAGAATATTAGCTCTGATATATTGGGTTTCACTGGTGATGAGGCTACAAGAAGGAATTTGAAATTACTTATCAAGTCTCTCAGCAGGTTATTGTGAGGTCAAATTCAAATAAAATAGGATATAGCAGGTGATTAGTTTATTTGCAGTGTTTTTTATCAACCACGGCATTGGAAGAGAAAAAGTAATGTGTATTCCTTCTTTAGTTTTTTCTATGGTGGCACTACCTAAGGTTCTGATGTAGGGACTTGTTGCATTCGTTTGTGATAAAAATGTCAAGTTTCGTGGGGGTGTGAGTCTTTCCTGGTCTTAAATGAATTGTAGATATGTTATTGACTGAGGCAGCTCATTGCTTTTCCAGCTGACAATATCTGCTCCATCTATGTAGCGCGGAGGTGAATCTTAATGGCTTGGCTTTCCCAGCTAAATTGCCCAGTGGAGAGAGGTTACAGGCTTCCATCATCCCTAGTGTTTCATTGGTGAAGTTGCAATTGCCATCTTTTGGATCAAGAAATTGATCCGTGCATGATCAGTTCTCTGCACATGAGCATTAGGATAAATTTTAGGAAGTTGCTGATAGGTGGTTATATTGTTGAATTCTTTTTTTCTTTTTTTTCTCTATTCTCCCTTTGTTTCTTAATATATGTGGAAATAGTTTTGTGATTGCCATCAATAATTGCTGTTGCCTGGTTGGCAGATTTTTTGGTTTTAAAAGGTTATTGAAAGAAGCTTAAATCTCTCTCTCTCTCTCCCCCTTGATAGTTTTGTAAAATTAATCTGCCGATCCCTGTTATGTAGATACGCGGCCGCTTATTATGCTTGGTTCACCATGAAGTTAATATAGATGGTGATTTGGATGTCCATCTGAGATTTTGACTTTTTGAGATTTTGAATTTTGTATGGTAGTTGTAAATTATACAAAATTTTTGTATGGGAGAGTTGCATTTAAAATAATTTCAACAAAAAAAACAGAAGTTTAGAAAAAATTAACAATTTGCGAACAATGCTCTAAGATTGACTAATTAGTCAATTACATATTGATTTAATTTATTGTTTGTTTTAACAATTGTTCTTAGATTGTTTTTAAAAAAAAGTTATCAAGAATTCTTGAATTATAATTTTCCCTATTTATATTTGATGTTTTGTGAAAGGCTGGGATGATAATCATGTGCAAAAATTGATGCTTTTCTACTTGAGGCCAATTATTGCCCTAGTCAGATCATAGTGGAGGAAATAGCAATGTTACTTTTACAACTAAAGTATTCTACTATATTCACAATTATTTTTAAATAATTCATCATTATTCATAATTTTTCATTTATCACATTTTATTACTTGATAAATGGCGGAAATTTTTTTAATGAAAGTTGTAAAGTATCGTTGCTGTAAGAGTAAATTTTCTCTTGAAAATATATTAATATGAACAGAAAGTCTCCTTGTGGCAAAGCTTTTTTTCTTTTTTCGTTTTAGTTGGCAAGTTATTGGTCAAATCAGGTGAATTGTGCATGAGAATAAGGTCGTGATGTAGTTTCATACCAATCTTGGCTTGTCATGTACTTGTACCCCAAGCAATAGTTTAAAATGAGGTGAATTTTGTACAATCGTACCTTTGATTTAGTGTTACTATAGTTATCTCTAGTGTTGAGAGTTGAGTTCGAAATGAAAAAAAGGAGTGGTGAATTGTAAATGGATTAAGTTCATACCCATGTCTGGAAAAATTCAGGCACAACTTTAGAACCACTGCTGAGAAAATAAACTATTTACAAGTTCATAAATCAAACTATAAATGATTTAAATTTATGATCGGAAACTTTGTTCTGGAATGGGATGTAAATTTAAATTTGGATAAACTATCATAACTTGCTTTGATATTTGGTAATTTAATACTTGATAATTCTCTTATTTTTATGTGGACACTTATTTTTATTATGAAAGTGTAAGAAGATTAATTTATTCTTGTTTTTTATTCACCTATCTTAATGTTAAAGACAAATTGATATTTTTACACATTAAAAAAAAGGTGAATATTATTTTAAAAACAAAAAAAATTTCAAATATTATATTTCTATACCTCTTAAGAAGAGAGCTCAAAGCTCAATAAATTTTTATGCAAAATAAAGTACCAAGTCAAATCGGGCAAGACCTAAGATTAAGATTACTCTTTTATTTCACATTACAAAAGAAAATCTTGTAGGAGACATGGCAATAGGAAGAAATTAGTAGCTTTTGAAACAACCCAGCGAATCTATTGGCTCAAATTTGCATCTCATAATTTGCTCAGTCTCCAAACTAACTTTCTTAATACCAAATGGAAAAAGGAGAATGCTGTTGCTGCAACCAAGATTTTTACGACAACCATAATCAAGCAAAACTAAAAAATATTGTATTTTCAAACATACTTTACAAGACCATAAAATTGTCACAAAACTGCTGTCAATACAAAGCTGTCTATTTGACTCAATCAAAGCATGGCATTGACATTCAAGCATGATGTCTATGTTATGGAAACAATTCCCTGCTATCCTCCAGAGAATAAAATAGTTGCGGCACAACACAAGCTTATTCCATGACAAAATATTAGAGGTACTCCAAGTTGAAAACGTTTTAAGAGTTTTCTAGTAGACGAAATAATGTGAATTCTTGTTGTTTGAAGTACCGGCGATCCTCTTCGTCCACAAGAACAAGATTCAGAAAATACTTCACGCTAAACTTGTTATTGATGTTGCGGTATGTAGGTGTGAGCTCATACGGACTGAGAAACAATCTAATAGGAATTGACTCTCCTGAAAAAAGAAATATCATCTGCTGCATTTATTATCCTCAGAGAGAGTAGTAAAAATGAAAATCAAGGTTAGACAAATAGGTTATTGTACTCCAGATCAGATGGTCCATGGTACAATTAAACAGGCACAGAATATATTATGCACATACTATCTGGTCTTTGCTATAATGCCATTGTATCTGTTAGCAATATATTAACCATTCAGGTGTCTTTTTTTAACACCTTAAGCTTATGCATTGACATGGTATCAACTATCAAGCCTTCATGACTAAGGGATTAGGACTTTGATCCTCACTGGCCCATTTTCTCGATTAAATTAAAGTTCAGCACAAGGCATAATAGGCATGTGCATTGTTCACGATTTCAAGTCCAAAAGGACTTTCACATGATGGGGTGCATTAGAGATATATTAAAGTTAAAACAATCAATAGGCATTCTTCAACAGCTTAGGCTTTAGAAACAATTGGTCCTTGACATTTAGTCACGAGGGCAACTCAAGCAAGATGCCTAACCCAAGAAATTTACAGGAACTGTCATGCAGAATGATGATAGTTATGTTCATTGTATTAATTATTGATGTAAGAATGTGGGAATTAGGTTTTGTAATTTGGGATTTAGGGTTAATTACAAGTTATTTGAGAATATAGGGTTCATTGCTTGGGTGTTAGGATATCTTATTACTAGCTGGATTAAGATTCTATATCCTATTTTGAATTATAATTTCTTGAGTCTTAAGTTTGGGTTACTTTCCCTAATAAAATCAGGGTTAATGCCTATGGAGAGTTTATTATATGTCTTTGGGATTTCAGTCTATCATTGGAATTTATTAATATGAATTTTAGCAGCAAGCTTTATCTATTAATGATAGGTTCAAACATTCAACTCATAGACAAGCATCATGTATATCAATACAATATAGAATATTATTTTTAAATGGAAAAATTATGTATTGTATAAAATATGTATACCTCGGACAGGAGCACCATCCATCAATTCAAACTTTGCAAGGGTCTCTGTCTCAACATAAGTATTGGTCCCTGATCCAGTTGACTCTCTACGCCTGATCTCAAGCTCCATGTTTTTTATTTTGATTCTCACCAGAAGAAAATATATTTTGCCAATGATGACATCCTTCAGATGGTACCTTTTATTTTTTGAATTACAAAAATCGGAGTCAACCTTAACTTTCTGTTAAAACATTGAAACTGGCTATCTTATGATGAGTTTGTTAATTCTTACTTGCTTTTACTGTATTCAAACTCTATGTGTAAGCAATCTTCAATTCCTACTTCCATCTGAATGAAGCATCAAAACGAAGAGAAATTAAGTTGATATTAGTACGAAATATCAATTTTCGTGCAAAGTATACCAGCAGATTAACCAATAGACTACTTGTAAACTAGAAAAACGCAAAGGCACAGCACTCTCCACAAATTCACCTAATTGTAAAGGTGAGGACAAAGATAATGGAAATTGGTCCAAGTGGTTTTGTGAGATAACAAAAATAGTGAAACCAGGTAGGAGACAGAGAAAGAGAGAGAGAGAGAAGACTGCAATAGAGATGAAGGAAACTGTAGTATATTCACTTAGTTCTTTTACAGGGAATATACAAGTCTATATAAACTAGAAACTATCAGTCTACACTTATGGAAATAAATCAGAATAAATCAGCTCCCTAACTAAGTCAAATCAGCTATCTATCAGGAAGGAATCAAGGAGATTCAATCCTTATTTACAACAATTTACAGCAGGCGTTAAATCTTCTATAAGACTCCTTAATCATTCATAATTATGTGATAATTATTTCCTTGTTCAAATAAGGAAAATATCTTCAACATTCAACACTCCCTCTCAAGTTGGGCTGTACATAGTGAATAATCCCAACTTGTCAACCAACTTCTCAAAAACTGGTTTAGATAGTCCTTTAGTTAACAAGTCAGCAGCTTGTTGTGAGGAAGGAACATATAAAACAGATATGCTTCCATCTCCAATTTTTTCTTTTATGAAGTGTCGGTCTACCTCCATATGCTTTATCCTATCATGGTGGACTGGGTTATGAGAAATAACAATTGCTGCCTTGTTGTCACAGTAAGTATTCATAGTTTCATTCTCCATTAATTCAAGTTCTTTGAGAAGCTGTTTCAGCCAAATAAGTTCACAAATTCCATGTGCTAGAGCTCTGAATTATGCTTCAGCACTTCTTCTAGCCACCACCATTTGTTTCTTACTCCTCCAGGTTACAAGGTATCCCCAAACAAAAGTACAGTAACCAGTGGTAGAACGCCTATATGTTACAGAGCCCGCCCAATCAACATCTGTGAATGCTGCCACATTTCCTTCTATATTCCTCTTAAAGAATAGTCCTCTTCCAAGAGTTCCTTTAAGATATCTTAAAATCTTATATGCGGCTTCCATGTGTTGTTCATAGGGAGCATGCATGAACTGGTTTATAACACTGACGACAAAGGCAATATCCGGTCTAGTGTGGGAGAGATAAATTAGTTTCCTAACTAGCTGTTTATACCTCCCTTTGTCAATTGGAGTACCTCCTAACTCTTCACCAAGCTTCAATTTTGGATTGAGTGGTGTTTCTGCTGGTTTACATCCCAACATGCTTGTGCCTTTGAGTAAATACAGCACATATTTTCTTTGAGACACTGAAATTCCAGTTCTGTTTCGTGCTATTTCCATTCCCAAGAAGTACCTCAAGGTGCCAAGGTCTTTAATTTCAAATTTTGTTGCTAGAGTTTTTTTCAATTTCTCCATTTCCTCAACATCATCCCCTATCAAAATTATATCATCAACATACACATTGAGGAATGTAATCTTACCCCCTTTATGTTTATAGAACAATGTGTCATCAGATTGTGCTTGCTTGTACTCTTGTTGGCAAATGACTTTAGTGAATCTCTCAAACCATGCCCGTGGAGATTGTTTCAAGCCATATAGGGATTTTTTGAGCTTTCAAACCTGTCCTTGAGACTTTCCTTGATCAAATCTTGGTGGTAATTCCATATACACCTCTTCCTCCAATTCTTCATTCAAAAACGCATTATTCACTTCAAGTTGTTGGAATTTTTAGTCTAAATTGGCTGCCAAAGACAAAAGGACTCATACCGTATTTAACTTTGCCACTGGTGCAAAAGTTTCTTGGTAGTCAATGCCATAGGTTTGGGAATAACCTTTGGCTACCAATCTAGCTTTGTAATAGTCAATTGATCCATCTGACTTATATTTGATAGTAAAAACCCACTTGCAGCCAACTGGAACTTTATCCCCAGAGAGAGTCACAACATCCCATGTCTCATTATTTTCCAAAGCTACCATCTCTTCTTTCACTGCATTCCTCCATTCTGGAACTAGTAAGGCTTCATGAATGGTTTTTGGTTTCAACTGTTTCTAAGTTTGTCACAAGGGCTTGAACATATGGTGAAATGTGGTTGTATGCCACAAAGTTGGAAATTAGATGTTGAGTGCATGATCTAATACCTTTCTTGATGGCTATGGGAACGTCCAGATCATCATCATCCAACATTAAGTGGGGATTAGAGAGTTTACTATTGAGTTTGGCTCAAATTCATGGATTTGCTCAAGTTTGTTCTACCATTTGAGAATCCTTGTGCCTTGAATAAACCTATAGCTCTGGTGATTGGATTTGTGGCCCTCCTTATGGGTCATACTCTGTCAGTGAATCTCAGGTTGGAGATGAAATGGGTTTAGCAGGTGAAGAAGGCTCAGGCTGGGCTTGAATTTCAGGTTGTTATTGCTAATTTTGGAGATAATGAAGGAGAGGATTCAATAAGTAAGGTGTCCCAAAAATTTGCATCCCTATTTGACTTTGATGTTGTTATTGCCTCGGTACTGTTCTCCCCTTGATGAAAAGTTTTGGGAAAATAAAATGTGATATCCATGGAGGTATAATATTTTCTAGTTTCGAGAAAGAAACATTTGTATCTTTTTTGTGTGGAGGAGTAGCATAAGAAGATGCATTTTCAGGCTTTAGGCATTGGTTTGGTTCTACCCTGGTCATGAATATGAACAAAAGATATATAACCAAAGATCCTTAGTGGAAGAGAAGAAATGGATCGTGTATGGGTATAATTTTGAAGAAAAAGATTGAGAGGTGTTTGATGCTTAAGGACTCGGGATGGCATTCTATTTATAAGGTAGAAAGCAGTTAAAACAGCATCCCCTCAGAAGTGGTGAGGTACATTATTTGTAAACATTAGGGCTTTAGAGACTTCAAGGAGGTGTCGATTTTTTTCTTTCTGCAATGCCATTTTGTTGGGGAGTGACAACACAAGTGCTCTGGTGTATGATACCTTTTTTGAAGAGAAGGTTTCCTAGGATGGAATTAAAATACCCATTTCCATTATCAGTTATGAGAATTTTAATATTTGTATTATACTGATTATGGACCATATGATAAAAATTCTGGACAACTTGTTTAGCTTCAGATGTTTCTTTTAGAAGGTATACGCATACTCGAGTATGGTCATCAATTAAAGTGATAAACCACATTTTTCCAATAAGGGTGTGAACTTGTGAGGGTTCCCAAATATCACTATGAATTAAGTGGAAAGGAGCGGAAGCTTTATAATTACAAGAAGGAAAGTGAGTGCGAGTATGTTTGGCAAGTTGACAAAATTCACAGTGAAAAAAGTCACCTTTATTAATCAATGATGGAAACAAGGTTTGAAAATATGAAAGACTTGGGCGACCTAGTCTATTATGCCTTAATTTTATTTCTTACTCTCTAGAAAAAGACCCACAACTCGCGGTTTAAGCTTGTTTATTCACTGCACAGCCCTTCTCAAAGTAGTATAACCCCTCACATTCTCTAGCATTGCCAATCCTCTTCCCCAAACTCAGTTCCTGAAAAACACATGATGATTCAGAGAAGTAAACACCACAATTTAGCTCTTTGGTCAACTTACTAATGGATAGGAGGTTGCAGGATAAATTTGGAACATGCAAGACAAAATGAATTTCAAATGAGGAGATAAGTTTCACAGTTCCAGTTCCAACCACAGTTAAAAAGGTTCCATTGGCAACTTTGACCTTAAGGTTGTCATTATTAAGATGATAGGATGAAAAAAGAGATATACAACCTGTCATGTGTCTGAGGCACCTGAATCAATTATTCACAGTTTATTGTTGGTACTGCAAGTATTCAATGCAATCAAGAAGTTACCTCTTTGTGCAAGTAATGAAGTTTTAGGACTTGTTGATGGAGAGATAAGTTTATACAGTTGTTCTAACTGTTCTTTAGATCGAGTAACTTGAGTATTTCCACTTGAGGTTTGAACACCTCCCCCTGACAGGTTGTCACGGGTTTCTATGAAAATTGAAGGCCAGAAGACTCTTGGCTTCCTCCTCGGTTATCCCTCTTATTTGTTGGCTTCTCATGGAGTTTCCAACAGCGATCTTTTGTGTGATTTTTCCTTTTGCAGAACTCACACCACTGATTGTTCCATTTTGTATTTCTTGTTTGTTCCTACCCACCAACTGCAAGTGCAAATGACTCAATTACTGGGAGCTTTGATCCACTCATCATGACTTTCTTTCGGTTTGCCTCTCGACGCACCTCAGCAAAAATTTCAATGATGGTTGGAAGAGACTTAACTCCCAAGAGGCGACCATGGACTTCATCAAGTTCAAAATTTAGTCCAGCTAAAAAATCATAAATTCTCTCTTTTTCTACGTGTTTTTTGTATTTGGCAGCATCACTTGAGCATGACCAATCAATGTGTATGAGGAGATCAATTTCCTGCCACAATCGAATTAGAGTATTGAAATATTAGGTAACATCCATCTCACCTTGTTTCAATTCACGGGATCGATTTCTCAGAGAAAAGTTGAGCAGAGTTTTCTGAATCAAAGAAGGCTAGAGTCAAGGCATCCCAAAGCTCCTTGGCAGTGGAGTAGTAAAGATAGAATCCCTTGATATCTTCCTCCATGGAATTCACGATCCAAGCTATTACCATGGAATTCTCCCATAAAGCATATGATGGGTCTGTATTAGTAGGATTTTGTTGAGACCCATCCACATGTCCAAGACGCCCTCTCCCTCGTATTACTAGTAAAGTCGAGCGTGACCACTGAAGAAAATTCTGGTGGTTGAGTTTTGTGGCGGTAATTTGAAGGGAGGAATGCTCGGAAATGGTGGGAAAAGATGACGCAGTGGGTGAGCTTGTAGGAACGACGAGTTGAGAGATTTTCAAAGATCCCTCTGACCCTACGTCCCTGCGTTCCCCAAACATGGCCTCTTCGTCTATATTCTCCTTGTCTCTACCAACCGGGCTCCGATACCATGAAACCAGGAAGGAGATAGAGAAAGAGAGAGAGAGAGAACACTACAATGGAGATGAAGGAAATTGTAGTATATTCACCTAGTTCTTTTACAGGGAATATACAAGTCTATATAAACTAGAAACTATCAGTCTACACTTATGGAAATAAATCAGAATAAATCAGCTCCCTAACTAAGTCCAATCAGCTATCTATCAGGAAGGAATCAAGGAGATTCAATCCGTATTTATAACAATTTACAGCTGGCGTTAAGTCTTCTATAAGACTCCTTAAACATTCATAATTATGTGATAATTATTTCCTTATTCAAATAAGGAAAATATCTTCAACATTCAACAAATAGCATAAAGGATCATTTCCCAGCAATTTAGAATGACACTTGCTGAAACCACCCAAAACATAATTTATTATGCAAGCTCAAGAGTTATCAGGAAAAGGAATGGACATGTATCAATCAGTGGGACCTCAAAGATAACCTTGCTATGAAACTCAAGGACAAAAAGCAAGATACACGTTCAGCATGATTGAACGTGAAGCTTCAACTAATTGCAGGAAGTGGACAAAATTTTCCAGTATATTGATAATTTTAAGCATAGGTAGAAATCTCATATTCATGACCACAGATGATTGGCAATCAAATATATGTATGTATAGATAATTTACTCTCCTCACCTTGATGCTGTTATTAATTGATGGAGCAGGAGTGTAGTTGCGAACCTGATGAAGAATTCAAGTAAAAAGTGGGTTACTTGGGATAAACTCTCTTCTGCATTAGTCTGAAACTTACATATGAGAAAGATACTTCTATAGTAATTACTCCAAGTCTCCAACAATCGGAATATGCAGAATATATAATCTTGTCATAGGATGATCAAGCAAGAAGCAGCATATTAAAGGTTTATGCCACAAAAGTTCTTCTATTAAGTATTCATTGGCATTATCCTTTAAATTTATCCGGTTGGATAGCAAACAAATATAGTTTAAGGAAAAAAACAAGTTATAGCATAAATCATTACATATGGGCTTTTTTGGATCTTAAGAGCATGTCAACCACAAATTAGGTTTTTCTGGTCTTTAATATTGCTTCTTTTTGTAACTTTCAACTATAAACTAATTAAAGTTAGCATTAGTGAAGTGCATTTAATATTCTATGAAAATTTTGAAGGCTCTAACATACATGCTAACAATCATATATTACAAAAGCACATGTGCATGTACATGCATAATTAATCAGTAATGTTGTTTTCTTTGACAATGATTCAAACACCCAGTCATGAACAAGAAATATCATAATAAATGCAAGTAAAGAAATGAATTTAATATAAGAAAACAAAATAAATAAGGCAGTTGCATAATAGTAACACTATCCCTATCTTGATTATAGAGCAAAGTCTTCAGTACATATAGGCACAAAATGACTTACCATAAAATCCTGGTACTCCACGATGTTGCTGACATAATTTCGACTAATTGTCACCTTCAAAACATACCTGCAAGATAGCAAAAATACTAATGGGTTGATTTATCTTATCATCTTCATTTCTTTTTCTCCAGTAAGTAATTTATTGACCAATAATAATATTGATAAATAACACTAATAAAAGTTTGACCCCTGCCCCCAAACCCCAGAAGTACTACAAAATATTAAGATTCTCTCTTCCTTTTAATTTATTTGTCAAGGAAAGGAGAAGCCCAAACAAAATATTATGATGTCTGATCATGATTAGCCAATTATCTACAGAGAAGTCAATCTAGACTCAAGCAACAAAGTAAATTTCCACCAACAATAATTTATCCCAAATTTCCATATCGATTATCGTTTTTTAATTTCCCGGCTCAGTGTGAGAGAAATGGAACATTCTTCTTATCAGTGCCCACCCACCCTGTTCAGTTTCAACCAAGAAAGCGGATAACATTCGATTCAGGCAAAGTGGATAGAGAAAGAGGGAGGGCAAAGCTTTTGGTTTTTTCATATTGTCAAAAAGTTGAACAATGAAAATAGATGTCGAGTGCCTTGGCCATGCTGCCAAAACAATACAAAATAAATATATGAGAATACTCCCCCCCCCCCCCAAAACCAAAAAAGGGGGGCCTTCGTGGTTTTTCTTTCTTTGTCTTTACTTTTAATGATTCGTCAGCTTCCCACATATGTGAGCCAGGTCGTCAAGTAGCTACGCTTAATACAGTTATCCTGCAGCCACTCAAGGCGGCCATATTCATTATCCGAGAAAAAAATTATTGCAAAGATGAACATTTTGTCCCTTATGTTTGGCCTAACTTTCACTTTTGTCCTAAATGTTATTTTCTTCTCATCTTTGTCTCCAATGTTTCATAAAGTTTCAAAACTTTCCTTTTCGTTAGTTCCATCTAAACTTTTCTTTTATAAATGTTATTTTAATGATAGTTTAATAGATGTCTAGACCAAACTAACGGAAAAGAAAGATTTGAAATATTTATGAAATTTTGCGGGTAAAGATGGAAAAAAAAAAATTCTGGACAAACGTGAATCTTAGCCTAAAGGCTAAATATAAGGGACAAAAAGTTCACTTTTGCCATTTATTTACCTAGGAAAATAGGTTTGTAGAATTCTCATATTTATCCCACATCTCATCTTCTATTTTTGTAGACAGGGATTACATAATGGTGAATTTTATCTTACCGCCCACAATAATGGGTCCCGCACGGGGACCGACATGTACAGTAAAGTCTGCAGCCACCTTGTGAGTGGCTACACAACCTACAGCCCCATTAGGTTAGAAAAAACCTTTTATCAATTGATATATGGAACAAATATCTCAAAATCCAGAATTCCAAAAAACTTTAGAAAAAGAAAAAAAGAGAATTTAGCCCTGTTTTGCAAGCACCTCTTTGCAGGAAGGACATTGGCGCAGAGAAAGAACGGAAATGGGGAAGTCTCTAACTCTCCGGTTAGAAACCAGCACTGGAACCGGAATTCCAGAGAAACACAGCAGCAGCAGTCCAGCCACAAAGGTCACGGGGAAAACAGAAAATTCAGAATAT
>JASKGM010000007.1:2309813-2346041 GCA_034509205.1 Ceratonia siliqua
AAGCCTAACTCAATCACGGACCGTGCAATTTGCTATTATTTGAGATGTGGTGTCAATTATATATGATTGCTTGTAGAGCACAAGCCTAACTCAATCATGGACCGTGCAATTTGCTATTATTTGAGATGTGGTGTCAATTATATATGATTGCTTGTAGACTAGAAGGTACCAGTTGTTTAAATAATTATTCATTATTTATAATTATTTTTTTAAAAATTTCAACAAAATAAAACTATTAATTTACTTTTTATTTATTTTAAAATTTTAAAAATAATTAGTAAATTCTTAAACAAAATGTTACATATAATTAAATTATAAAATAAATAAAACTTGGTACATTGTAGAAAATATTAGTTAATATAAAAATATAATAATTTTAAAAATATTTGAGTGAAATAATTTATTATTTACTTTTTTCATACTCATTATTTTTTAAAGAAAAAAACTAACAAAATAATAACAATTTTAATTGGATAATCTATATATATATATATATAAATATTGATATGTTGTGGGATTTTATTTATTTTATTATTTTGAAATGGTTTAAGACCTACTTTTATAAAATACTATTTTTTAAGGGGAAATGAAATGATTATTTGATTATAAATTGAATGTTTCTCTAAGTTATCTCTTAATGATTGATATACAAGCGCATTAAATACGCTTCTGTTTGGTCAACATAAAGTCATAAACAGACTACTGGATTTTTGTATCTTCGGACAACTGGATTGTTGAATTTGAAGGGGAAGGACTAAGGAGAGATGGTACACTACGGAGCCAAGAAAACGAGTGGAAGATGGAAATCCTCTGGAAAATGTTGGACGCCGCCTGCAACGATCAGTCGTATGTTGCTCAAAAAAAACGGTAACGTTAAAAATTGATTTTTTTTTCTCAAAAAGCCTCGAACCAAAAACCAGGATCCATTTTCCATCCCTCCACGTCACAGCGTTGAAATAGAGGAAGACGGCCATGGAGTCAGTATATCTGAGCTATAAATTAAACGTGGTAGGACCCAGAAGTTTTTCGAAGTGTTCAGCCTCTACTGGGTCTCTGAGGAGTCGAAAAATAACCAAGCGTTTTTTATTGTTTTGATTCAACGGCTGGAGTTTTCCCCCATTGACTACGCTGCCTCTTCTCTTATTTAATCTATGGCCCTGGCGTGGACATTTTCTCCTTACTTTACCCAGATAGACATTTCCAATTCGGGGACTTGTTTCTTGCACCTTCTGCTATTTTTTATTTTACTTCATGGGCTTTGCTGTTTCCATCTGAGAAGGAAGAAGACCGTTTCATCATGGGAAATTCCTGCAGAAAACCGGTTGCTCATGTGTCGTCCTCCAATTTTCCTGGTCATTTTTCTACTCTTTTTTGTGTTTTATATTGATATATGCTTTTCTTCTTCGTTGGCGCTACAATATAAACTCTTGGCTGTTATTCTATTGAGCAGTTATTATACCACCATTTGATGGTGTACTTCTACTTCTCTTATAGTTCGTCTTTTGGTTTCCCTGTAGAGGGGGAGGCGATTTTTTCTGAAGGTTAAAACAGTTGTCCTGTTATCCATAGGCTTTGAATGATTATGGGTTGTGATGTTCTTGAATGGACCGATTTTTCGTTTATTTATTCTCTAGTAATTGGCTTTCTAGGTTGGCTTGAAAATTAAATCTGGTCTCTTAGTGCGCACTTATATATAAACCTCCACTATTGTGATCGTTAGAACTTGGTGTCCGCAATATAAAGATTCTTAGGCTGCTTTGCCCTGATTCAGGCTACAAAGAATATTGATCAATTTTTCAATCTTAAAAGATGAAGATACATTACCTAAAATTGATTAAAATTACTTGCATTTTCTTTTTGCTAAACTATTGCTCGAGTTACTAGTAAGTCATCATTACTCCAAATGTGCCAGTTGTAGTATTACTGGAAGTTGGTACTTGGTACAACTCCCCTTCTGCTTTTCTCAAAGTTCAAACTATATGTATGGCAAAAGACATGGGCTAGTACATCATTGAATTTTAAGTTAAAACATACAAATTACAAGTTTGGAATACTTAATGCCCTCGGGCTCAGATTGTTTACTCTTTTATTAGTTCTCACCTTTTGCATGAGCACTATATTTTGTGACCTCTTCTCAAAGTCCTTTATTATCTTAATTTCTTGTTAACAAAATTATATTTATGCGTTCATGGCTTCATTTTACTTTTAGCAGAAATAGATATTAAGTGGGTTCAGTTGCTGTATCATGACTTGTTTATTGCTTTTTGGCTAGTTCAAGTATTTAAATATAGGGGTAAGTGAACTCCTACGGGTGTGCTTGGTAAGGATGAAAAAGAAGAGTGAAATCAGTGTATGTTTGCTTGTTCAGACTAGGTAGAAATGAAAATTGAGTCACCACCATTTGCATTCCATCTCTTGTAAATTTTTCATCCCAAAGTTGAGACATAAAAAGAGAGAGATAATAATGGAATATCAAGATTTTTATCATCCCAAATTTTCCATTCTCTACTAAATACTAAAAAGTGAGAATCAAAACATTTCCATACCTCTACATTTTCACTCCTCTCTCTAAATTCCACTTTGCCACCCTAAGTGACCAGTTGATTTTTTAAATGCTTTTTATTGTTTCATTTGAGTTGCCTAAGTCAAAAATCTCTTTTATACTTTTGCAGATACGCATGCAAAAATAATATAGCACATGTATATATGGTCATGACCAATGGCAATATGTGTAAAACTAAACTAATCTTACACTCTTGTAATTACAAAAAGATGTTGAAGCCCCCATAATGTAAATTGGACTCAAAATTATGTATATAAATAGGATAATAGTTTGTATCTCATCAACATTAAACTGACATATATTGTATTTTTTTCAAATATTGAAAGAAATACATAATGAAGTCTAATTCATATCAAATTTATGTATGATCAGTATAATAAATTCTGAAGATTCAATGGCAAGATGGATCAAGTCCCCACTTCATTTATTTTTAGTTGATGGTGTTAGACTATCAATTTTTATATCAGTCTCAATATGTATGTATAATGAGAGAGGCAAACGGCATTCATACATACATATGTATGACAAAGGCATATAGATATACATATACACAGGCATATTTGGATTCATTTAAAAAATTTGAACTTTAGACAAATTAGTGGAGACATATATGTTAACATTTTTTGTGGGATTGTTAAAGCTTGCTCTATGTTTTCTACATATCCAACAGATCTAATTTTAAGTCAACAACATTTCATGCATTTGACTACCTAGAATCAATGTGAAGTTCATCTTAATTGTATAAAATGAGAAGCAAATCTCACCTTCATTTGTGTTGAAGTTTGCATTGTGATTTACCTATTAAACTTTAAAGTTTTAAGTTAGGTGCATAATTTGGATCTGGGTTGGAGCACTCAATCATTCTCTGCTTGGCTATCAATATTCTTATCATCTGTCATGCTTAAAGAAAACATAATTTGGCACTTCATATTCAACTTCTTGAAGTTACATGCATTAATGTGCAGTTGAGTGCATAAGAAGTTAGAAGTTATTCTACTGGCACCTTTTAACTTGTGCCTCATCTACTCTCAGGAAGTACGAAGTCTCATAGTAAGAAAAAAGAGAATTCAAATTCTTCAGAACAAAAAGCTGCTTTGCGAAGTGCAGCATCAAATATTGACAAATCTATCTCCAATAATCTTAATTCCTTCAGCTTCAATGATCTAAAGGAAGCCACAAAGAACTTCCGGCATGAAAATTTAATTGGGGAGGGAGGGTTTGGTTATGTCTTCAAGGGATGGATTGACGAGAACACCTTTGCTCCCACAAAACCAGGAAGTGGAATAGTAGTGGCCATTAAGAAGCTTAAGCCAGAAAGCTTTCAAGGCCACAAGGAATGGCTTGTATGTACAACAAGAACCCTTAAATCAAGCTACTTTCTAACCTCTTGTTCTTGCGAGGTATTGACTGATTTCCCTCCTTTTTTTGTGGCAGGCAGAAGTCAACTATCTAGGCCAGCTTCACCATGAAAATCTGGTGAAACTTATTGGTTATTGCTCAGGCGATAACAATAGGCTTCTAGTTTATGAGTTTATGCAGAAAGGAAGTTTGGAGAATCATTTATTCAGAAGTAAGTGCATTCACTTTGAGCATATTGCCCTCCCACTTTCTACTTCCCTTGATTCCTGAAATTTGAGTAATTTTAATTCACTGTCGAAAATAATACAATAAAGCCATTGTGAATGAATTACATGACTGTAAAAATTTTATGGATAATTACAGTTGACGTGCTTTTCTTTTTCTGAAGATGACTATTACATAAGTTGAGAAATGCTACTCTCACAAATGTTCTCTCACAAATCTCACAAGCCCATTTTGTGTCATGTTGGGGGAGCTTAAATCTTGATGTAATGGGGATGAGTGTGATTATGTGGAGTGAGGTAGAGTGTAAAGTTTGTGAAAGTATCATTTCTCTATTAAGCTTGATGTACCTATTTGCTTTTGAGTCCTGATATTTGAATAGTATTAATTCACCAAAGGCAAAGATTATTGATAAAGTAATTGTTAATGAATTACATGGCTATACGAAATTCAAGGATATTTGCAGTTTAATGCACATTATGATTTTTAAAGACGATTAGTAGGATAAACTTGAGATACATATATGAGCACATGCTCTGTTAGGAGTGGGATATGTTGTAGGAAGTAGATATCTTGGACAAATCTCCAAAAATAATGTTATAATTCTATGGTGGAAAATGGGATTTTGTATTCTTGCTTAATATAATAGTGATCAACATACGTGTGTATTGGCTTCCTGTCCCTTGTTTCTGGAAAAGTTTAAATGTTGTTCAAGAAATAGTTTTTGAAGCCATGTTCAAGAAGATGATGCTCATACAGCTCCTAATGATGGCAGAGCTTGAAATCTATTATGTTTTTCTTTGCACAGAATTTCCTAATGCCATCTCTTTAACTGTCACAGCTTTTCTAAGAAATAAAGATGATGTGTTTATTCTTATCTTTTAATAAACAATAAATCCACTGAGTGCAAGTGTGCAACATTGTTGCTTTTGAACTGAGCCGTAATTTCTTTTATTCATGTTACCTTGAATTTTGTTGTCCATTTTTGCAGAAGGTGTTCAACCCATAGATTGGGTAACAAGGATCAATATTGCAGTTGGTGTTGCAAGAGGATTAGCATTCTTGCATAGCCTGGATGCAAATGTTATCTATCGTGATTTAAAGGCTTCAAACATCCTACTTGATTCGGTATGTAGCACTGTGAAAGTATGGTTTGTGGATCTGGAAATACTAAATTTTCTGCTTTATGTGTAAGTTCTCATTCTGAAAGAGTTAAATTAAAATTTGTGTAGGATTTCCACGCAAAGCTTTCAGATTTTGGCTTGGCAAGAGATGGTCCTACTGGGGATAATACTCATGTTTCAACCAGAGTTCTTGGAACTCAAGGTTACGCTGCACCAGAGTATGTAGCAACAGGTATATTCCACCTTTCTATTAAATCTGAGTTGCTGTCTTGATCAAAGTGTAAGATTCTTAGCTTTTTAAGGTCAAGGAGTAAGGGTAGTGAAGGGAGAGAAAAGATGAAATGCCAGAAAAGGAAAAGAAAAGCAAGGAGAAACCAGGATACTAGAAGTCCTGTTATACTAATAATGGAAACTTAAACTAGCTATATTTTATTTATTTATTTGGATTAGTGTGAATGCAAACTAGTCCACTGACAGCATTGGGGAGGCTAATACCTAGGTAATTTGTCAGTAACTTCTGGCTCCAGGAAAACAGAACAAATATGAATAAGTCAACACCAAAATTCAAAAGAAATATATAGCGCACCATTTGCCCTCTTCAAGCTCTTGAGAAGCTTTCTATGAATCAGAAAATTATTTGATTGCCTGAAAAGGGTCTGAGGCATTCCTCATTTTTTGCTTTGCATCTTTTGTACATATGTATTGCCTAGTTCCATCCTTCATGATTCTTGTTATTATGTCTTAACGAGTTGCGAAAAATATTATATTACTATAAGCTGCTTAAGACACATGGTACACCAAAGTGAAATTTGAGAAATTTCTGGTTAGGTGCAAGTTCGCAATATATATATTTTTCCAGTTAAGCTCCAAGTCATATTCTTATAACAAATAACCATAATTTGTTGCAATTGAGCAAACCATATTTTATACATAATAACCACTCCGAAGACTCAAAATGAGAAATGTTTTCTTTGGCTTGTACTTAGTTAGAATTGTCTTTAAAGTATGTTTATAATATAGTTATTGGCTAGCAAGTATCTGTTTTTCTTCTGAACCCAAAATGTGCATCAATTTTTAGTATTGAATTAAAAATTTATCGTAGGTTTCATTCCTGTTCTATTTTTAATTGTAGTCATTCTTTCTGTGAAGAATAAATCATGTAACTATATCCTTCTATGCTGTTAGATAATATATCAGAAGAAATATAATAGGAAGAGTAGTAGCCTACTTAAACCTGCCACAGGAAAATAACAGTCTCCTGGTTGAAGAAACCAGGACTGGCTGCACAGCTCCTCACCTTAAAATGCAAAGGGTGCTGGTCCCTTCCCAACGGGTAAGGGGGATGTGCCTCCCACTTTACTTCTGTACTGTTTATTATTATGGATGGCAATAATATCTTTTTATATGGTTTTGAAGAAATATTTTCATGAATTTTTCTTATGTATCTATCTAAAGATTTTGTTAATACTGGTTAAAAGAAAATTTTTTTTTTAACTGATAATAAGAAAATCATTTTATAGAAGTTCTTTTTTTTTTTTTTTAAATAGTGTACACTGTACATCATATAAACAGATTTATTTCACGAAACTACAATTCATTTTGTTAGTAAATTTGGTTGAACCATTGAACCTCCTTTCCTTTTTCCAGTTCAGTAACCATTTCAGTTTTCACTTCTTACAATATTTGATTAAAATAGGCAATGATAGTTCTGTTACTTGTAGCTTCCCACTTCCAGTCATATTATGTCCATGATTTATAAGGTTGATGAGCCTGTTATTCAATCTTCATAAGTTGGCTTTTGAATGGACAGGTCACTTGACCCCAAGAAGCGATGTATACAGTTTCGGTGTTGTCTTATTAGAGTTACTGACTGGAAGACGTGCATTAGAAGACGATAGACCTGGTAGTTTTTCTGAAGAAACTCTGGTTGATTGGGCGAGGCCTTTCCTGAGTGATAGCAGAAGAGTTTTGAGAATCATGGATACTAGGTTGGGTGGTCAATACTCCAAGAAAGGAGCTCAAGCTGCAGCTGCACTTGCATTGCAATGCCTAACCTCAGATCCCAGATATAGACCACCAATGGTAGATGTTCTTGCTGCATTAGAAGCACTTCATTCCTCAAACACAATTCCAAGGACCCCAAAATCTGGGCCTGAGAATCATGGAACCAAGCATTCTAGTCATTCCCAAAACTCAATAAAAATTGCAAACTAACTATGACTATGAGCACTTTGTCTTATTCTGTTTTCCCTGTATAGATGATAGAATGCCTTCTGCAACCCTACAGTTACATTCTTTCAGACATTAGTAGTTAATATAGTGATTGCATTTGCATCCCCAGAGAAAGGCACAATAGAAGACTCCTACCTTATACCAACAAGTGCTTTGTGCTTTCAATTTTTTGTAGCCAAGTGAACAATGACCTTCTGTGGCATGGGTAATATTATGTTTTTCTACTGAATGATTTGAATTATTCGATCATACAAAAATATCTTTTGAAGCTGAATATTATAGCTCGCTACATGTATAGGAGTGTTGCTTCAGGATTTTGTAGGTTTGGATTCTTTTTTTAATACTAATAATTGTGTATTAGGTATACTAGGCAAAAGAATGAATATTTTGCTCTTACATTATTACTATCTTCAGTTTTATCCTTCGACTTTATTTTTTATTGATTTTTTCCTTAAAAATTCAATTTGTTTTTTCGAATTTGTCTTTGCCATCACCCTTGATGTTTCTCATGGAAATTGTTGAAATGCATACCCACTTGCTATTGATTAAGTTTATAAGAAATGAAGAGAGGAACACAAGCAGCGTTTTAAAATACAATGCTTCATGAACAACCGAGTGAAATTGTCTTCATACTCGACCCGCTAGATACATCCAGAGAGCAGTAAATAATAACAATTATGGTACAACACTGAGTAAGAATTCCTTGGCAGATGTTAGATGCATGACAACATTAACCAATAACCATATATACTAGATTTTCATACATTGAATCGTGGTAATAACCAAGGTTGTATATTCTGGGCAAGCACCCTATAAATCAAGTCTGGAACAAATGTAAGTTAAATATTTTTAGGCACCACATTCCAATGGAGACAGATGGAAACCAATATACTAGAATGTGAAACTTTATAGAACAAATTAATGCAATGCTGCATCCTAACAATAATTCTATAGTACGAAGCACAGCTTGTTAAACATTATTATAGCATAAAATATACTACAAAATCATTGAGTGACTCTGTCCCCTTATGACAGAAGTAGCAACCATTGCATTAAGTGCTTCACAAAGGCTTCCAGGCACCTAAAGCAATGACAATATGAGAAACCAATTATCTATAATCCATTGAAGCCATATCATTTTCTCAGTAACTCAACCCAAGCATATGTCCAGTCTTCCTATCATTCGTTTCTTATCAAGTAGCATCTTATCAGAGCACCACTAATCCACAACACTGGTATCAGATTATTCATTAGAATATGCTTTTACTGCTGCCAACCATACTGTTGGTTGCGGTTTCCACCCATCATGTTTGAACCACGACCAGCTGCAGACCCACCATATGGAGGACCACCTTGGGTATAATTTGGTGCTCCAACTCCATAGCCACTACCACCTCCACCACGAGGACCAGCACCAGGCATACCACTTGACCCATAAGGTGCTCCCCGCCCTTGAGGAGGATATGGTCCACTGCCATAACCACCTCCTCCACCTTGACCTCCGCGATTTGGGTGATTGTACCCCCCACCAGGGTTCCCACTAGGGGGGTATCTTCCAGGTCCACCAGAGGGACCTCGAGGCTTCCCATAATGATGGCTAGGTCCTGCAGCAACAGGTTGAGAGCCATGAATTGGCTGGTTAGGTCCTGGCCGCATTTGGGCATGTGGTTGTCCTGGCTGCTGAATGGGGGGAAGACGAGTGTGTTGCTGTGGGTGTTGCATTTTCTGACGCTTTGCATTTTCTTCGTGTTGCCGTTGTTGCTGGCGCTTTTTCTTTGTCTGAAACTCGTGTGACGACTCATACTTGGGTAAACTAAGCCATACACAAAGTAATGAGTTGAAAAAATTGGAGGTGATATATCAACCAGAAAATGACTTGTTGAATATAAAAGGTGAAGAAAGTTTAGAAGGGAAGGAGAGTGCAAGGTACATTCATTTAACCATATCATATTTTGAGAGGAAAAATATTATTGAGAACAAAAACTCAAGTACATGCAACATGGGAAGTCATACCTCTTAGGATCGCATGGCAAGGGATCAGTCCAAAAATACTCAGCATCAAGTGCATCCTTAGCAGTAATTCTCTATGAAGTTGTAAAAAGTCAAATTGACAAACAAATATTAGTATCCAGATTACAAACAAAATCATTCCTCATAAAGCATATGTCCCACTAGTGAATAATAATATTATCATGGGATTACACCAAAAACAACACATGAACTTCATATTTTGAAAATGACATGAGCATACAGATATTCACTCTTCAAATTTGTCTCATACCAACATCACCCCTTTAATATTTTAATTTTCAATATGCTTTACCATTTTCGTCACATTACATTAGCTTCTGACAAATAAAACCAGACGTACAATTCATTTCAATTTTAAGTTCAAATATAGATTTGTCAACATGTTAGATGTATAATGATTGCAAAACATAATGACATGACAGTGAATACTGGAAAAAATAAACTGGATAAATATATTTTTTTAAAAGAGTAATATTAGATAAAACTGGAATACCAGGTGCTTGAAGCACCGGAATCAGAAGTTCAGAACCATAGGTGATAATATAGTACCTGAGCAGGATCAAGTGTCAGCATCCTCTCCAACAATTCCAAAGCATGGCGATCAAAACTATAATGCAAGAAAGAGAGAAAAGCTATTTATATACATAGACACTATTTATATACATAGACAATGACAAGTGCAGAATATATGATTATTGATATGCCCACAGTATGATACTTACTGTCTGAAAACTTCCCTCAGACGTCTTTTCACAGGTCTTGTAGGCTTAAATTGATTATACCATGGAGACTTAGAAACGCCAGGCCAGTTCACCTCATCTGGTGCTCCACACAGCTCGAAAATTTTATTTAGTTGTTCTGGCTACAATATTTACAAAGAAAACATAAATTACATTTAAGCTGTACAAGAAATAATTACCATGAATTTATACACCGTAGGCCAGATATAATAAAGCAAGACTGACAATGAGCAGGTTAGAGCCAATAATATAGCGAATTATTATCATTTGCATGCCATCAAACATCTTGACGAATAATATAAAAATCACTTTTTAAGGAAGACACATTTATTGCAAATACATATGATGCTTAACCTTCCGAAGAATTTTTACAGAGATGAACCATTAATTGACACCAAAATCAGACACTGAATCTGAAGCCACTAGCATGAAAGCAAAAAGGTTATTTGCAGTTAGTGGGGACAAAGATGTTTACAATATGAACATAAAGAAACATGGTAGCAAGTACTTAGAGACTGCATATGCATAGCCAGAGAAGCAATATAAAAAAGGTGATCTCTCATAGCCAGAGAAGCAATATAAAAAAGGTGATCACTCTCGATGTATAATGAATAATATAGAAGATTAAAAGCTAAAACATACCTAGCCTACATACAATATCATGGACCCCGGGAGTAATTTACAAAAGGAAAGGGCAAAAGGGACAACAGCCATAGAGTACACGTGACTAATGATCCAGATGATGAGATGATTAGCAAGGGAAGGCAGCCTGGCTCAAGGAAATTGCAGTTAAAAGGAGATGGGGGCTGGCAGAAAGGAGCATGGAGAATTTGGTGTTTTGAGGGGGAGTCCTAGCGCCCATATTGCTAGGGGAGTTTTCTGCATTTCTATCTACTGTTATCTTGTTATTGTTATTTCTTCTTGACTGTTTAGCTGCAGTAGTAGTGAGTGTTCTGCTATTTCCAGTATTTTGCTTACTGTTATTATTCCGCAATGTGTGCTGTTTCTGGGTATTCAAATGCTGTTTAGGCACTCCATCAGTCAATATATCAGTGTTATTCTAGTATTCCAGGTGTTTCTCAGTTATTATTCCTGTTATGGATCGTGGTTCCCATCAGTTGGTATTAGAGACTGGTTGATCCAATAACTCTAAGATGGAGGAGAGTCGAGAAATTAGAAAAAGGGTTGGGAGAACTGAGAGAAGTAGGTGCACTTAAAAAAGAAATGAGGGAGTTTATGGAAGAGGTAAGCCATTACTGATAAAGAGAATCTACCCAAAGAGAATAGATTGAGGGTCAAAGAAACTTCAGAGCGGGAGAGCAACAAGGAGCTTGCTGCTTTGAAGGTTTCAAAAGTGAAAGGAGACACTCAAACCAAAGGAGAAAACAAGGAGGAAGACACCGTTGAGGATTTCGTTGACGTCAAACAATGGGTGATGTTGGTGCGATGTATTGAACCTCCGACGATGCTGTTGAAGGAAGTGAATCTGTTGCTAAGGGACTGTCTGCGGCAACTTTGGAAGGAGAAGTAGCAACCTATCTGAGAGGGGCATGGGTTACGGAGTTGGAGGAGATTAGGGTTGGAAGAAAACGGGTTAGGCCCAAAAACCTAATTCAAGTGCTAATATTGGCCCAAAACAGAGGAGATAGGATAGGTAAAGCATGAGTTTATTGGCTTTCAAAGAGAATTGGATATAGGAGAAGAGTGGGTCTAGTGGAGAACGCAATTAGAGTTGATGGAGTATGGGAGTTGGGCCGCATTAGCCCAACAATTATAATCCATTGGGATTCTGGTACATTGGGTCCAACTCCAACTAAGTTTGGGCTGTCGTTAGGCATCGCCATTGCCTGTAAGTCCATTGGTGGAAAGGCTCCTAGTAAGCAGCTTACCACCAAGTCTGCACGTAATTCTGCACCAACAACCGGCGGTGTGAAGAAGCTCCATCACTCCCTGGAAAAGAGGCTCTTCAGGAGATTAGGAAATATCAGAACATTGCTGAGCTCCTGATCAGGAAACTACCTTTCCAGAGGCTGGTTCCCAAAAGTGCTGAAGACTTTTTAATATCTACTGCTATTCCTGAATTCCAGCGTCCAGATATTTTTGGTGGTGTTAGCCTGCCTCAAGTGAACATGGAACTGGCTAGGATTGAAGCCAACTACAGTGGGTTGTCATTGGGAAAGCTTGGTTGGTCCATTAATGAGTTCGTAGATCTAACCAGAAGTGCAGCTAGCACTGGCAAAAGTCAATTTTTTTCAACAATTCCTTAAGATCACCAAAACAGTGTGGCTCGTTTTATGGAATCTCGGTGAATGTTGGCAGATGCACTGGCAGGGGACAAAGATCCTGATTACAGACTTGAACTTTCTGTACAACTTGGAAAACTAGACCTTGTAGAGGAAATTGCTATTGAGACGTTTAACAAGTAACTAGGAGGATTATGTAGGCAGAACAGATTGAAGAGAATTCGTCGATTTTCATGGCTTGAGGATTGCTAGACTTACCTGTCTAAAATATAGCCATTGTCAAACCAAAACATCCACAATGGCTGTGAAACGATGATGGAGTTGAAAATCCAGAATTAGAGTCACCCAATGATTTCTTGAGACATATACATGATTCATCTCTGAACCACAAGTTTTCATTGTATGGAGATGTGGGGGAAGGGAAGTTTTTAGAGCTGAGCTCGTTAAATCATGCAACAGTGAGCAGGGTAGCATGTTGTGGTTTTGCTCTCCGCAGAGACTGTTTAAAATTTTATGGTTTTGGGAAGAGGGTTGTCTACTGTGGCTATGCTTCAGTTTATCTTCCACCACCTAAACTGGAATTCAACTATGATAATCAGGACTGGCTACAGAAAGAAGCAAATGAGGTGCATAACAGGACTGAATTACTGTTGAGTGAAGTGCGCAATGCACTAAAGCAAATGTCAGAAAAGGTATCAGATTCCGTGCTGCAAGAGGCTGAAAATAAAGCATATGATAGCAAGCATCTAATTGTTGAACTTGAAGGGATACCACAGAAAGAGAAAAAAGATTTTTGGAAGTATTACAAAATGGACCGCATAGAGAAGTCAAAGTTGGCCAGCCTGTGGTTGACATTCTGGAGCTCAATAAATCACACAGGTAGATCTGGATCCATTATGATACAAGTGGGAACATTTAAGTCCTGCTGGATCGGAATCACATTGAAGCCATGCCAAACTCCCCAATAATTGTTGGGAACAAGGCAAAACAGCTGCTAGAGAGGGCGGTGGGGAATGATACTGCATTTCTTGCTTCAATTTATGTGATGGACTAATCATTGCTAGTGAGGGTCGATGAAAACAAATGAGTTAGTTGAGAGGATGATAGACCCCATTTTCAGTACACGTATTCTAGAAAGGGGAAAAAGACAAAAGAAGGTATTCTGGATAACAAACCATTACACGTGGCAGCCAGCCCTTATGATCAGCTGGTGGGGGAACAGTATGGTGATAAAAGCATTCCGCATGACAGCACGAAGGGGGAAAAAGAGGATTTAAAAGGCAACGAAGGGCTGGAGGAAGGGGGAGAGCATTGGGTTGTAGTGGGGAGGCTAGCATCCATTAATGGCTAGTTTTTGGCCTAGCTTCTGCTAGGATGACTACTCTGGGTTGTGAACGTCTTGAGGAGTGTTTCAGTTATTATTGCATTACTGTTTCATTGGTGTAATGCGATTACCAGCATTGTAATTGCTGTTTCATCAATATAACTATTCCCTTTGGTTTCTAAGTTCTGGGTTGCCATCTTATTACTGCTGAACTCTGCTGATATACAGTCAAATATATGCTATTTGCTTTTTGGTTCTCATCAGAGGATCAATGAATTTATGAGACAAGCACTGGCTGGGGAAGGGATTGAAGGGTGATGATCATCCTCCTAAACTGCAGGATTTTACTGGGTTCAAAAGAGTATGCAACTGAGTGCTTGCAGAGTCTCATTGCCAGCAATGAAACTAGGAGACTCTTGGCTTTTTTGGTGAATATCATGGCAAAGAGCAAATTTTGTATACTGGATGTTGTGAAACCTGAGAAAGGAGAGAAATTTGATAGGTATAGAGAGAGAGAGACTCAACAATGGCTGCCACTGATAAGGATCCTGCAGAGAAAGTCATTCAAGCACGGTACATGGAAGATAGCAAACAAAATCAGGAGCTGCCCCATCTCAAGGAACCCAAGGAGTTTGCATCTTTAGCAATGTTGTTACTGATAATGAAGGAAGCTGGGGGGTTCACTTACAAAGCTGTCCAAAAATAATTTCGGGTTAATATGTCAGATAGCTATCTTGAGATCCATCCTTTTTGGGCTGGGAAAGGAACTGGCTGCATACCAGTTCAAGGTACTCATGGTCCTCTGATTTCAGCAATCAGTGCTAAACCAGAGTTCATTGAAGGGAATAAAAGACTTCCTATATATGAGTATTTAGAAAACAAGAGCCTTGATCCAGCATTACTTGGGAATTGTTTAAATCTCAAATGGCCCACACGATATGATATCTGCTTGAGAGTAGAAAGATGTTCAGCTTATCCCTGTAAAGAGTCAAGACTGCAGACCGTTCAAAGAGACAGCAGTGATGGGACTTATGATTGTTTGGCCCCTGGATATGCCATGCAAGGTTACCTAAGTGATAGTGTGATAAAGCACATTGCAAACATTGACCTTGAGGACAAGGTGGGGGTAATGATGGACCCCGGGTGTAATTTAGAAAAGGGAAGGGCAAAAGGGACAACAGCCATGGAGTACACGTGGCGTGGCTAATAATCTGGATGATGAGATGGTTAGCAAGGGAAGGCTGCAAGGCAGCCTGGCTCCAGGAAATTGTAGTTAAAAAGAGAGGGGGCTGGCAGAAAGGAGCATGGAGAGTTTGGTGCTTTGAGGGGGGTCCTAGCGCCCATATTGCTAGGGGAGTTTTCAGCATTTCTATCTGCTGCTATCTTGTCATTGTTAGCTGCTGTAGTAGTGAGAGTGTTCTGCTATTTCCAGTATTTTACTTAGTGTTACTATTTTGCATTGTGTACTCTTTCTGTGTATTCCAAGTGCTGTTTAGGCACTCCATCAGTCAATATATCATCAGTGTTATTCTAGTATGCCGAGTGTTTCTCTGTTATTATTCCAATTATATCTTGGTTTCCATCACAAAATGACACGAATCACTTGCCAGTGTGCTTATTTCTTTGAGTTATCATGCATGCTAATCAAACAAGCACTCAAAAAGATACCAATAACAATAACATCATATACAGAAATATCAATAACCTCATCTTTTCCAGGGAATATAGGCTTTCCATGAAGAAGCTCAGCAAAGATGCACCCAACAGACCACATATCAACAGCTGGCCCATACTTCGTTGTCCCCAGCAACAACTCTGGGGGTCTGAATACATAAAGACAAAATCAATAGGTGCACTTCTCAATTTCTTAACCACGTCCCTTCCCCATTGAACTTTGTCAGGCCAAAATTAAAATAAAACTCAAGTGATATGACAAAGTGAGACCATTTACCTGTACCATAATGTGATAACACGATTTGTAAGATTTGCATTGTGGTCATTAGAAAAAGAACGCGCCAGTCCAAAATCTGCAAGCTTCAGATTACCTTCATTGTCTATAAGAAGATTGGATCCTGCAGCAGAAGAAAATACATGAAATAGGAATATTATATTCAACAAAAAAATCTAGAGATAAAATATTGCATTTACACAAACCTTTGATATCACGATGAAGTACTTGATTTACATGACAATAATGAAGCCCCGTCAAAAGCTGTCTCATGTAACACTTTAGAAAGAAAAAGCAATTCAGATAACGTTAAAATGAACAACTAATATTTGAAATAACACAATATTTACATTAATACCTTAATTTGGGAGACTGTAAATCGCATCCCAGGTCGGTCTGCAAGACCTGTCAAATCATGGTCCATGTATTCAAAGACCATATAGATGCCGCCTTTATATTTGTTACCATCTGCAATCCAACAAAAAAGATAAAAAGAAAGAAAAGCAGATGAAATAGATTAATATGGAGGGAGTTGACAGAACTATCTTCAGTGGCAGAATTAAGAAGCATATTATGCTACTTCTGTTCTAACTGTACATAATGTAATTAGCAAATAGTAGATATGAGAACGAAAAGCTTGCCTGGCCTCCCTTGCTCGTCTTTCTCAGGACCTGGGAAAAAAACCAAAAATGAAAAAAAAAAATGCGGGACGAATTAAGGAATTTAAAAAATCATCCTAAGCTCTAAGTCATTTTCATACCAAAAAGAATAATATATAACAAAGCACAAGTAGATCTTTACAAAATTTACCTGGTGATGTCACAATTTCTTTCAGCTTAATCACATTTTCATGGTGTAATTTCTTTAGAATTTTGATTTCACGTATAGCAGTTATAGGGAACTGCAACAACAAAGTTCATAGTACAATTAGAGAAGCTCATAATACAAAAATAGTAGCAGATGACCAATAAAACTTTCTCAACTGTGTAGTGTTACTGGGATTTCTGATTTAGGCTCAAACCAACCAGACTGAACATATAACTATCTTATATTTTATGCATCCACAACATAGTAAACAATGAAATATTCAGCAAGGTGATCAACGATATACCCCCTCCCTCTCGTTGTCCATTCTTATTTTCTTCAGAGCAACAATTTCACCTGTTTTGATTTCTCTAGCCATGTAAACTTGACTGCAAGCATAAAGGTAGGTATACATCAGTTCCGTCTTACAATTTATAAACTTGACTGCAATGGAGGGATCACCAAGAAACAAATTTTCTGGAAAAGAAAATAGGCTAATAATCTCTACCAAAAGGCCGAAAACAATTTGTAAAGTAGTCTACAACTCTCTAGCAATTCAAGGATGTAATAAAATGGGGAACAATGTCAAAAGGGGAAAAATGTGAAGAAATGAATTCAATAGGAGAAGAGGGCAAACAGAGAAAACAAAAAAGTGCCTCACACAGATTGCTTTGATGGCAGCAAATAAGAACTTGTGAACCTATTAACTGCCAACAACCCCATGAAAAGTGCCTAACATCCTTCTGAATTAAGATATTTGAAAAACTTATTTATCGAAACCTTTAACTTCTTATAAAAACTTTCAATAAATTCAGAGGGTACTAATGAAATATGTCCTAAACTCTTGTTTGGATCACACATAAAAACCAAAGTTTTCTTGAACCATAACCTATCATAAGTAATTGGTGTCTCCGCAAATCTGCAATTTGTAGGCATAATACAGCGGAATCCACATTCACCATTCATGATTAAAACTTAATGTTTGGTAATAAATAAAAGCCTAGTTTTAACTATTTCGGAAGAAATACTACTTCAGAAACAGATGGAAGGGCAACACATGGAAATTGTTCAAGAGAACCCAAACAAACCTAATAGAATTGAGAAAACAGTTCAGTACAAGAGATAAGTAACAATGTAATTACGAAGGAAACAACCTCAAAGCACCTTAACTTATTTCTAACCCAATGTTTGATCCCATCTTCAAAACCCTTGTAAGAAAAACCCTGTCAAGGGAGGGTTGCCAACCCACCTCTTTAATGCCCTCCATACCATGTTAAATCTGTATCTGCCTCCACTAAGATTATAGCTTCACTGACCAAAAGTTGCTGATAGATATAGCTACATGCTCATCAATCGAAAAGGTGCTTAAACCTTGTTGAAGCTCTTTTCAACCTAGCCCAAAAGCATCTCCGAAACATGTCTAGGCTAGATTCCCAATTTTACTTGGTTTCATTCATATTTCTGAGAATAGTGACTACATTTAGCCACTCGCTCCATCTTATTTACCCACCAATACCCTTTGCACTGGCTGATGGAATAAGTAACAGTTTTCATCACCAATATTCTTCATCATGATTGCGTCAAAGCCATGTATATAGAAAATATATGACAATACCTCAGTAGGATATATATATATATATATATATATATATATACTATGATGAGTATTAAATATCATAACTGTTGGAAGTCTCACATCGAAGGCGTTGGGTGGTCCATGGGGGTAAATAAGCCCCTTGGGCACCCTCCCCCTTGAAGTGCTTTTACGGGTGATTTCTACCTGAAGAGGTTGCCCAAATTCAACAATAACAAAAGAGAAATAATCTGAACTCTCAGTATAACACAGGGACAATAAAGAGAATAAACTAAAATAAAGAGGGCTGAAAAAAAAAACATAACTCGCAGAACAAGTAATAACACTCCTACTAATCAGATATCTTAAAATTCGTTTAGAACCTCTCTATAAAGTCATGTATTGCATCTCGTGCCTCACCAAACAAAAAAGGGGGTAATATTCTTTGCGGATTATATGGCAAAATCTGAACCACAATTTCAAACAGGAGTGTTTAAGGAAGTAACATGGCATACATTCTAGTTAAAAAAAAAAGCCACTAATTAAATAGCTTAAAGGCTGCCTCTTGATTAAGAATGTGGGAATCAATAAGCAAAGCACAAGCTACCAAATAAGGAACCTACCGAATAAAGAAAAGAACTTTATTTCCCACAAATTTAAAAATCTGTTATCATACAATTCTACAAAATTCAACTTGAAGACTAGCAAGGTATCAAGCCAAACATGCCTTAGAATTACAACAATTATGCATGTTCTTCCATACGGGATGATAACATCTAAGATTAAGAATGCTATAATCAACGGAAATCCAACTCTGAATTTAATTTTGACTAACAGCATGTTATTGGATATGAAAAATTCAGGAAAAAAAAACAAATGGTAGAAATCTCAGTTTTGTAATCACATACTCTATCCAGTAACAAATAAAATTTGTTCAATTTTCTATGGATTTGCAACTTAAAAAACAGCAGTTATCTTTTTATTCACCACAAACCTGAGAAGTACAGACCTTGAATAAGTTATCAGTTAGCAAATATAGATTTTGAATGGTATAAAGTCCAAAAACATTTTGAAAAGATAGATATACTGCACATGCTGTTTAACATGAAATGTAGATAGCTTATCTTGGTGGTGCAGGGAAAAGGACAACCAGATTAACATAGTTTATTTAGGTTTTCTATTGAAGTGGAATTCTAAAGACCAATTCCTTTTAGCCTCCTTTGCTCAATTCTATCAATCAATCCAACATGTCAGGCTTCAAGAAAATTTCATTAGTTGGCCAATAATCCTGTTAGTTCTTCTTAGCTAAAAGGTAAAAGCTTGATCTTTCACCCTTTATTGGTGAAATTAATAGAATTACAGCAAGATTTTGGTAAACCCCGATCCCCAAGAACATAATTTTTTTTTCACTGATTACCATTTACCAATATCATTATGAGTGGAACTCCTCTAAGTGCTGCTACATAGTTAGTATATGGAGGCGAAGCTTCAATAATTGACAAAATAATAGCCATTAACGATAGTTACCAGTGAATTCATAAATTATATCTCATATATTCCGCAAATGGTGACAAACTTTCTGATAACTGGAAGCTTAAACAATATACATAAATTAGCTCCCATGTCAATCGCCCAAAGAATTAAGAAAAACGATAATATGATCAAACTTAAGTTGTTGCCGATAACCATAACCACATGACACCTACACAAAGAAAGGAAAAGAAAAAATTGGAACATATATTTCAAAAATTCGATTCTGAACCATTGTAAAAATTAGAAACATTTACAGGCAATACCAATAAACGAGTATAGCGAAAGAGCATGGTGAAAACAAAACTATAACAGACCCATAAGTTCCCTCGCCAATCTGCTCCAACTTTTCGAAGCAATCAACACTTCTGGATCCCCACGAAGGGGATTCATTAACGTTCAGTTGCCCAGGGGCCGCAATAGCCATTACTCCTTAACACCAAATCCTCTTCTACTTCAAAAACAACAAAACATAGCCGATAGAGAATATCAGCTAAAAAATTGAAGGAGGGTCTATTAGGGTTTCTCAAGGAAGAAAGAGAAAGCATAAATCTTACCCGAAGATTTCCCAGAAACGTCGAGAAAAACAACAGGCGAGCACAACAAAAACCTCGGAATCGAAAGAAGTCGGTTTGATACGAGAAAGGCAATAACTGCAGCTCAACGCAGGGATGAGCAGATTGCGGTGCCAGTAAAAATTGAAGCTTCGTCAATAATAATATCTATAGATGAACAAGGGAAACGGGAAAGTGTTTCTTTTTAATTATCTACTACGGAAAAATGGGGTTATGGGCTCCGGGAAAGTCCAAAAGAATGGTGATTAAGGAAACATGGGCTCAACCATGGAACTCATGGATCAAGAAGGTTTCTTCTTTTATTTTTATTATTTTTTTGGTACAAATTTTTTAACTACAAATAACTTACTTTTGTTTTAATAAATTCTTTTAATTTTAATTTAAGTAATTAATTTATTAAAATAATTTAAGTTCAGTTTGATTCCACCTCTAGCAACTCTGTTTATTATAAAAATTAGGCATTCAAGTTTTTTTTAAGTAACTCAATCCAACCAAATTAAATCATTAAACTTAATATATTATAATTTTTTTAATTATTTTTTATTTTGATGCATTGATTTGAATTATAATTAATTAAAGTTCAATTTTACAAAAATTTAATGCAGCAGACAATATTTAACTTTGTAGGCCTAATATTTATCAAATTTTATGTCGGTATAAAATTTAAATAACATGCAATATATATATATATATATATGACATATAAAAAATATTCAAAATATCGATCTAGTTCACATAAAAAATCATACTTAAAAGATAAATATATCAAAAAAGATATAATTTGTTTTAAATGCGGAAAAGTAAGACATACCTCACGAACCTGTAAAAAAAATAAAAATTAACAGTCTTGAAATAGAAGATAAATTTAAACAAAGTTTAATCAATGTCATGATAGATGAAAGCTATCAGATTTATGAAACAGAAGAATTGGATAGAAAAAGTGAAGACCAAACTAACAATATTCAAGAAGAAACAGATATAGCATCCTCTAATTCAGAAAATGAAAAACATATCTGTTTATGACCAGGAATATGCAGTTGTGATGACTGTATGAAAATACAGACAATAAACGTCATCACTAAGGATAAAGTCCAACTACTCATAGACATTATAGATAAAATAGAAAACTCGGACAACAAAAGAGACTACCTTATTCAACTTAAGGAAACCTTAGAACAAGAAGAACAAAAACAGAAAACTCTATAATCTTATAATCTACAACAAATCTTAACTAGATTTAAACCAAAAGAAAAACCAGTGACCATACAAGACTTACAACAAGAAGTTAAACAAATAAAAGAAGAAGTAAGACAACTAAAGTTAAAAGACATGACTTTAGAATTACAATTATTTGGTTTAACAAACAAAACACTAGGTTCACCAGAAACCAGTAAATTAAGAAAAAAGAAATACTTATAGAAAAAGAACTAGACTCAGAAGAATCTGAACAAACTACATCAATATTATCTCTAGAATCCAAATACAAAAATGATATTGCCCCATTAGATTAGTAATAAACAATGAATACACATTAGAAACTATCGTCATGTTTGACTCAGGAACATATATGAATTGTATACAAGAAGGAATAATTCCTACACAATACTATGAAAAAACAAAAGAATCTTTAACTAGTGCTAATGGAACAAAACTACATATTAATTATAAACTCACAAAAGCTCATATTTGTAATAATATGACATGTTTTAAAACCACGTTCGTTTTAATAAAAAAACATAAATGAACCAATAATTTTATGAACACCATTTTTAACCACCATATATCCATTCCAAATTACAACAAAAGGAATAACTACCACAACTCTAGGAAAAAATATAACCTTCAAAGTTATTCGAAAACCTTACCTTAAATATTTAAATCTTTTACAAAATACAGAAATTTCCCAAATTAATCTAATAACCAAGAAAACAAATCACATCAAATCTTTAACAAAAGAAATACATCACAAAAGGATAGAAGAACAAGTTAATAAACCTCACATACAAGAAAAAATACACCAATTAAAATATAAATTCGAAAAAGATATTTGTGCAGAACACCCAAATGCTTTTTGGACAAGAAAAAAACACATAGTAACTTTACCTTACGAAGACAACTTTAATGAAAACAATATTACAACAAAAGCATGACCTATTCAAATGAATGAGGAGACCTTAGAATATTGTAAAAAAGAAGTACAAGAATATTTAGACAAGAAATTAATTAGATCAAATAAATCACCTTGGAGTTGCCCAGCATTCTATGTTAGAAATCATGCTGAAATAGAACGATGAGCACCTAGAATGGTAATTAACTACAAACCATTAAACAAAGTCCTTAAATGGATCAGGTACCCAATACCTAACAAAAAAGACCTTATTAGTAGAATTTGGAGTGTTTTCATATTCTCAAAATTTGACATGAAATACGGATACTACCAAATATAGGTAGTCAAAAAGGATAAATATAAAACAGCATTTGCAGTACCCTTTGGACATTACGAATGGAATGTAATGCTTTTTGGAAAATGCCCCATCAGAATATCAAAATACCATGAATGATATTTTCAATCCTTATACCAAATTTACCATAGTATACTTAGATGATGTCTTAGTATTCTCTGATTCAATAGATCAATAATTCAAACACCTTAATCAATTCTATGCAATTGTTAAGGAAAATGGCTTGGTAGTTTCAGCTAAAAATATGAAACTTTTCCAGACCAAAGTTAGATTTTTAGGATTTGAAATATACCAAGGGATAATAACTCCCATTAGTCGAACAATAGAATTCGCGGATAAATTCCTGGATGAAATAAAAGACAAAACTCAACTTTTAGGATGTTTTAATTATGTCGTTGATTTTATACCAAATTTTAGAATAACTTGTAGACCCTTGTTTGACAGGCTTAGAAAGAATCCATCAGCTTGGGATAACAACATGATTACCATACTTTTAAGAGTAAAGTTAAAAATTTACCATGCTTAGGTTTACTAGACCCTAAAACTAACATGATAGTTAAAACCGACACATCACATTTAGGTTATGGAGGAGACCTTAAACAAGTTTTCCCAAAGTCTACCAAAGACCAAATTGTTCGATACTATTCAGGAATATGGACGGAATCTCAACAAAAATATTCTACTATTAAAAAAGATATTTTATCCATAGTATTATGTATTACCAAATTTCAATATGGCTTGTTTTATAAATTTTTTTACTAAAAACAGATTACAAAGCAGCCCAATCTATTTTATAAAAAGATGTTCAAAACCTTGTTTTAAAACACATCTTTGCCATATGACAATCTATTTTATCTTGTTTTGATTTTGATATTCAACATATCAAAAGAGAACAGAATGCTTTACTATATTTTCTTACACGAGAATTTTTGCAAGGAAAGAGTGTTCAGAATGTCTTCGACCTCAAAAGGTAAAGGAAAAAATAAAGGTAAAGAAGTTATAAGAGATACTTATGGTGAGTTGCTCTTACCAGCAACCCCAGCCCCTACTACCAAACAGTCAGGCCACAGGTTTATCCCATTAACCTATGAACAAGCTCTCAAAAAACCCAACCAGACTACTATTACACTTACCAAACCAACCACTTCTCAAACTTCTAAAGGAATCTAAGACTACTATAGGAAAAACCTTAATCTTCCACTATTTTGTGTGAAACCCGAATACAAAACACATCAAAACTCTTCAATACAAGAAATTATCCCAAGAGTTTTCCTCTCACCAGACTGGTATGTCATGCCTGACCACTTGACAAAACTAGACAGTTTTATGAGTTCATACTTGTAGATACTAATTCCGCAACAATAACTCATCACTATGATGATCAGAATCCCCAAAGGATTAGTTATTCAAAACTCAAGATTAAGCAAATCTTGTCTCCTTCCCAATGGGTAATTGAGACTCATACCTGCTAAAGTTTTATGAGAAAGTTTAAATCTCAAGGTTTTAACTACCAAGATACCAAAATGCATGGTACAACACACTCTTTGTTAGACCAGCAACCCATTCTTGGTTCATTTGGTTTGCAAAAGGAATTACTTCTTATCCACAATGGTTCATTGAATGGTTTTTTATCTTTGGACCATCCACATACATACGGCCTCCACAGGCTATGGAATCTTATCAATTATTCAAAACTAGGGCCAAATATCCTGAAAGCCATCGATTATTTCAATTCATAAAGAATTTTGGAATTTCCTGGACTATAACATGGCAATACACTTTTGTTACCAAATTGCCATTTCCTCAGCCTTAGGTAGGTAGAGACAATAATGTAAAATGGTGGACTAAGTTTAATCTCTGCCTCATCAACAAAACGACCATTAACAAATGGTTTGATAATAATAAACAGCATGTCAATAAGGTAATCCTCCAACAGGAAAGCTAGTTTTAACAATAAAGTCTCATATAATAGCTAGCCTAATAGCAGCTATGTCTAAAAAAGAGTTTACACAAAAACTTAAAGCAATCTCTGATACAGTAACCTCTATTGAAGAAGAAGAATAGGACGATGCCACATCAGACTTTACTCCTCTCAACAAGGATGATTGTTTCAGCATAGATATGGATCCCTCTCACCTAGCGAATCTTTCATAGTTCAACTAGGAGACAGACAAGACCCTTTACCAGACCAACATTATTGCTAAAGTAAAGATGCTCAGACAATCGCCCAATAAGACAAAAAGACTTTATCAAACGGTAAAGTCACATGCTGCCGATAGCCAACACTACTCCGGATTTGAAGTTGTTTGAAGTCCACCACTGATTCCAAACATAATGAAGTCCATCCTCTCAAGCCTATAAAAGGGAACTTCTATCACACAGAGAATGCATCAGCATTTAAGAGCTCCTTTAGAAAATTTTAAGTTTTCAAACACTTATAATTTCTTGAGAGCTTTTCTGCCTTCTTTTCCACTACACTTTTGAATCTACAGTATTTTTTGTAAGTACTTTAGTTTTACATTACTTTTACAATATCTTGTAATTACTTTGCTGTACTACAATATTGTTTTTAATACAATAGTTCTTGTATTTCTTCAACTTTTCTATTGGCTCAGTTTTGGTTACCCCAATTTGTATCCATCTGGTATCTAAATATATATATATACACACACATATATGATACTTGCTATACTACTATCTCACTATTAGAGCAGTAACATTACAATCCTCACAAGAAATTGTGGCTCTCATGGTGAGGCCCACATTATTTCGTAGGACCCACAACCTCTTGTGAGGGACTATAGTGTTATATATATATATATATATATATATATATATATATATATATATATATCCACTAAACTTATTATCGATGGTTAAAAATATTCAATTAGATAGTAGAGTTTGACTAAGAAAGAAAATATATTTATAAAATATTATTTTATTAAACTAATCTTTTTTCTTTGAAGTAGTAAAATCTCTTTATTAAAGATAATTTAATTAAAAAATAATTAAAGTCAATCATAAATATTTCAAAGAGTTTTTCAGTTCAATTTCACCATCACTATAAAATAATTTATTCTTAATATGAAGGGAAGAGGAGAGAACGGAGAAGTTGAAAGACCAAGAGAGAGAATGAGTATTTTAATTTTTCACGACAGAGAGCTAAGAGAGTGAAAGGAATTAATTTAATAAATTAATCTTTTAATTAGATTATATTTCCTAATCTAATTTTATTACTGAAGAGGGAGTAAAGGAAATTAATTTAATAAACTAATGTTCGATAAACAAATTCTCTTTCGTAATCAAACTCCACTGTCTAGAGGAGTATTTTTTAGCATTAGATGATAATAAGCTCAATTGTTAAAAAGTGTTGTACGCTTTTAACTATTACACCAATACCAATATATTTGTTTTGTAAAAAAAAAAAATCAATAAATTTTACTTCCATTTATAAAGAAAATTTTTTATCAAAAATAAATGAGTGAGCATTTTCCAATTTCTTACTTCAACCTACTCCTACTTACCTATTATTACTCCCACCATCATCATTGCTACCACAATTATTTAATCAGGCTCGATGTTAAGCTCAGGCCTTATTAAGAATTTTAAATACAAGTTATACCTAAGCCTAAGTTCAGATACTTAAGTCGCTCAAGCTAAAGTCAAAATTTTGAAAATGAGATAAGTTTGGACCCATGCTCAAACCCAAATAAAATTTAAGACATGAGCAAACCAATCCCATGTCCTGAAACTCTTTGACATTTTTAGTAAAGCTAAGCCCAAGCCCAAATAAGAATTTTGAAAATGAGTTAGGTCTGGGCCTAGGCTCGTGTCTATGTATTTTTATCATACCAAGGTTAGGTCTAAATTAAAAATTTTGAAAATTGAATATAAATGAGTCAAGCTCGAACCCAAAAAGAAATTTAAAAACTTAACTATGTCTATACTTAGACATTTTTATATAGGTCAAGTTCGAGTTGAAATAAGATTTTGAAAACAAGCAAGCTTTAAGCCCATTCTCAAACTTGGGCAATTCATTTAGGCTTATTGTAGGCCTATATAAAAAGTTTTAAAATGATATAGACTTGGGCTTTAGCTTTTTTTTTTAAAAGAAAAAAAGGTATTGTCCAAAATTGTAAACAAAAGTGCATGCTATCACCTAACAAGTAATAAAGTAATAAGTAGAGTATCCTTCCCACAAGAATTTACTACTAAATTGTTAAATATTAAAATTATCCTTCTCAACCTTATCAGACTACTCACTTGTAATTAAACAAATTAAGGAAAAACAAGTTGACAATAAATCTAAAGCAATCAACTAAGAGATGAATGCCACAAAATTTGACAAGCCTAAGACTACAATCTTCCCCCACACTTCATAAGACTCAATTCCTTCCTCACTCACAATTAATTATCTCAATTGCCAGTCAAGGTCCAAAAGCAATGCAATTATCTTTTCCAAGAGTCAATGGAAATGCCCCTACTTTATATTTCTATGAGTAATTTCTAATCTAAGAATTCATTAAGTTCAATCCTTTTATGGCTGCATGTGTTGCACAGATATATTCATATCTTGCACCAACTCAAGGCTTCCGCTCAATGATCACACGTCTCTATCCAAGGCAAAAGCCCCAATATCCCTTTTTCAAAGTAATTACGGTTCTCAAATTCAATCAAATTAAATGACCAATCAATTAGAACATTAAGTGCAAATAGAGCAAACAATCAAACGATAATAAATTAAAATTAATGAGTAAAAAGAATCAAGTCAAACTACATGTGGGTTCCAATTGTAATCATAGATAGAAAACTTAGTCCATTAAAGGAGTTGTAAAAACACAAGTCAATGTTACAACTAACTTATGTGTGATTTTATAACACATATTTTGTTGAGTTTTATTGTGCAAATTAGGGATGTATTGCAGGATTTCAATGTTATTATTCACGATTTTATGTGATTATTACAATATATTCTAATTTCACATTTTATAAATGACATCACCTAACTCTTCCTATTTTTGGTACCATAAGGAATTAAAACACATTTTCCAAAATGCACCAGTAGAAGTCTAGCCCATTTAGCACTCAGTTTATTTTAATTATCCAAAACGTAGCCCATCCAGTCAAAACGTGTGTTCCAACTGGGAGCAATTGGAAGCAAAATGAAACATTAATCTGACTTTAAATGGTGCATTCCAGCCAGAAGCAAATCACCTAAGTAGGCAGCATAAAAGGATGAACAACAGCTAGGAACACTCGATGGAACAAAAAAATATATATTAAGGAGAAAAACTAAAATAGATCTAGCATGAATAGAACTTTGCAAGAAAATATACATGCTGCAAAACCGAGAGAATGCAGCTAGCAACCATGTGAGGCAAAATGCAATAGCAAATATCCTTTTGACGAAACTTGTGGCTGATCTTTGGAGGTAAGGAGAGCTGAGTTTCTGAGAGGAAGAACAACCATCCTTCCTACCATTAAAGAGTTCTTCTTAGATTCTCTTTTATTTCTTCTTAATCTAAGTTATTATATTTTTTTTTCAAAATGTGTTCCTTGAATCATTTCTATTTTAGTTTGTTTTATAGTTTGATTTCTTGTTCTATAAATTGGTGTGTAGTCTTTGATATTTCTAATATGGTTTGAATTTGATTTATTTTGATGATATCTTCTGGTTGCAATTTGATGAATTTGTTATTAATGCTTGCAATTTACTGACAATGAATTGTTTGTTTAAAGCATTTTATGATGGAGCGAAAGTGGAAATTCAATACTAGTTTGTGAATTCATCAAGTTATGGAATCAAACCCAGTTTGCCACTTGTGACAGATGGAGAATCAAACAAACTTGGGAACAGCGTAATTTAGAAATAAATACACCCCATGGTGGCTTTGGTTTAGAATTCCACAAATCTTAATGAATTTATATTAATTTCTATTATCACAAAAGTAGATGTATGATTGATATAAGTGTGGATGGTATACCTTTAAAGAGAATATCACATAAAATAAAAGGGAATTCAATCACTGTAATTTAAGGGATATTAACTGTTAAGTTCGATCTCATTGAAGGAATTTAATTGATAAACTCCAACCATAGGACCCTTTGTTAATTAATTAAGATTTTATCTTATCTTGCCTTTTCTTTGGTTTGCTTAGATAATTTAGGAAGTTACATAATTTTGGTACTTGGAAAACCTCTTCGTGGAAATGATACTTTACTCATCATTTTATTATTTTTTAGCAATAGAGTGCACTAGCGTTGTGATTTTCACTATCAACAACATCAAAAATTTCAAAGATGAACAGTTAAGAGCATCGAAAATAAAACATTGATAGCCTAAAAATCGTAATCTCCTAACTTCTAGTCTCCAAGAACCCCTATGTAGTTGTAGCACTTTGTCTCCAAACATAGCTGCTTCTTTTTCCAGTTCAAAAGTCCCTTTTTTCTACAATGTCCATTGGTATTTATGCTATTTGACGCATAAGCACTGTGGCTCCAAGGATTCTTGCCATTGGAGCTATGACTTGCTGTGGTGGGCACTGTGACTTCACCTTCAAAGCCTCAGCTTTCATTTTCCAAAGCCGCAACTTGGAGCTATCGCGTTTGATAACTGCATAATTGGTTCATATAATTATGTCTATAGGAATATATTTGAGCTGTGTTTTATCACATTTTGAGCAAATTAATTGGATTTTGCATTATTTTCAATTCAAAAGAATTAGCAGTAGTGAAAAGGAAAAATAAGCAATTCTTAGCTAAAAGTCAGAAAGCACAACATTATAGCGTTGAGGGATGAAGCCGCAATTCTAGAAAATAGTTCAAAAAATTCGAGAACCAAGTCATAGAACCTGGCATTGCGACGCCCATAATAGAGAAAATTGATGCACAAGTCAGAGAATTCAGCACCACAGCGCCCATAACTTAAAGCCGCAGCGCTGAGGCTAAAGTTTGGGAACTGATATTTTATACACCGAGCTGCAGTGCTAAGAGTTAGAGCCCCAGCACCAATACTACTGAGTCACTTAAATAGACCAAAAATTAATCATAAACAACCTTTGAACTTTGAGAAAGAGTAGCTTTGTTATAAGGTGTTCAAGAAGAGACTTACAGAGGAGTTTCGGAGTTGGAGAAGTGAAGAGACAGGAATGACAACTATATAGTTTTAATTTATTCCCTCTTTTTATCTCATTTCTTTTGGATTTTGATGTATTCTTTCTTTTTGAATATGTGGTTTGCAACTCCATTTATTCTAGGATTACAAATTGAACTGACATGTATTTTAGTTTTTGATTTGATTCTTAATAAAGTTGAGTGTTTATCGTCAATTACTTCTTATCTTCTATGCTTCATGCATTTAATCTACTGGCCATAGGTTAACTTAGGGAACCCTAGGTACTTTGGGAAAAGAATTTAAGGTTTTGCCATGAATTGAGGGATGTGTGATCATTTAGTAGAAGCGGTGAGATTGTATATGATATAAATATACCTATGCAACACATACAGTCATTAAATAGGGAATTGAACTTAATAAACCACTTGATTAGAGATTGCTCATAGGAATATAGGATGAATCTAATTAGGGGATAACTTCACTTAATATTGGAAGAGATAAATGGATAATTAACGACCCTGACAGGTAATCGAGGTAATTACTGACTTGATTGGAGAGATAATTAAGATTGGTGAAGTGTGAGAAAAATTTATAGTCCTATGCTTTTCAAAATTATAATCTTACATATCAAATTATTTGGCATTTATTTTAAAATTGCTTTAATTAGTTAATTATTTAAATTTATGTGATTATTATAAAAGTTAGTAGTTAACAAATTAGTAACTGTTCTTTGTGGGATGATAACTCATTCACTCTGTATTACTTATCATGATAGCATACACTTGCATTTTGTATAGTTATAAAATTGCGATCAGTGTTTCTAGCTTGTTATAGTAGGGCCGCAGTGCTCTCCAACCAAAGCTGCGATTTTGAGCTTGCTAGAATTTAGCCTGAAGTGTATTCCTGAATGCTGAAAAAGTCTGCTTTCATGCTGAAACATTGCCCCTAAAAAATAAACTAAAAGAACCAGTAAATTGTTCAAAACAAATCTCAAATGCTATCAAATATAAGTTCAACAACATCTAATTCTTAAGTATAAAATTCAATTGTCAAATACCCACAAACTTGAGCTTTTGCTTGTCCTCGAGCAAAATAAAATCAAACAAAACATAACTAATAAAAACTAACAAGATTTTTGCTAAGTTTCTTATAGTTGCATTTCACAAACTGCCATGAAAATTAAGCTTTAAAAGATGGAGAAGGAATATCAAGAATTTTCAAGGAGTTTAAGGACTTAAGCATCTTTCATAATTCATTAAATCAAGAGTGTGTGTGCATACCTTACACTTTGCAACTTGTATTGGTATATGCAAACAAGCAAATAATCAAACTCACGCCTCTTATTCTCTTTTTGCTTCTTTTTTTTGGATTTTTTCATTCATTGTTTTTTTTCAATGATAGCTAGTTATAAGATGTGAATCACCTTTTGTCATGAAAACTCCATACTTTTGGTATAAATTCCCAGTTTCTCAACAATTCACATTCTACTAGTATGCTTTGTAAGCTCATAATCCAAGTACTGTTTGACGTGAATGCTCTCCACTTTTGGTGTGAACACCTAATTACTAAGTAATAATGGAACACTGAAGCATTGTCCTACCTTTATTTTCATCACTGAACAATTTTTATGAAACTTGAGGCAAAAAGCAAAAATTCCCCTTAATTCGCATATAACTCTCTAAGCTAACAAAGTATATGGCTAAGTGCTCTAAAAATTTGAAAAGATGATAATGAAATAATGATTTAACCAAAGAACTAAAAAAAAAAACTTTCTCAATGCTTCCCAACACTAAGAAAACTAAACTCTATGAAAGTAGTTATTTTAAATGTAAAGAAACTAATAAAGAGTGTATAAGTCCTAATAATTTAAAACTCCTAAAAGTTCCCTAAACATAAACTAAACACGGTCTTCAGTGTTTATGCAATGCAAAGCATGAATGTTTAGAAAAGATTTGATCATAACTATTTTATTGAAAACAAAACTAACTAAAGCAAAGACAAAGGATAGAAACCGTCAAATGGAATGGGTTGCCTGCCACTAAGCACTTCTATAAAGTCCCTAGCAAGATTTTAATTGTTTCATCAATATAATTTTTTGTTTTTTTAATAGTATCTGCATGGGCGCCGCGGCTTCCAAAATGAAAGTCACGGCTCTGATAGCAAGATACATTAGGCCCTGTAGCACCCTTGCAAAACACATTATACCATATTAGGAACAAAATATACTTGAAAACACTAAAAAAAACGCAAAAAAAAAAAAGAATAAATAGAACTAGAAAGAACACAAAAGCACTAAAAATTTGGGTTGCCACATAAGGAGCGCTTGGTTTATAGTCATCAGCCCAACTTTCTTTGTGTTAAGACTGATGCAACCAAGGTGGTGGAGGATCTTGCACTAACCACAAATGGTCTAGCATGATAATCCCCACTTGCAACAAGTTCTAATATATCACGTTGAGTCTTTATTCTATACGAAGGAGGTAAGGCATTTAGTAACCGCCAATATTCTCTAAAATTAGACTTAGTCACCCAAAAAGAGTGATTACGAGAGTTAAAATAAGAATTATCCTAAAAACACTATCAGCACCATTATTAGGGAGGTTCATAGCTTTAAAAACATTGAAACTTACCTCTTGGTCTTGAACTCTATGGTAAGTTCTCCATTTTACACATCAATTAGAGTTTTACTTGTAGCTATAAACGGTCTCCCCAAGATGATAGAGACCTCTCAATCCTCCTCCATATCCAAAATAATAAAATCAACTAGAAAGATAAATTTATCCACTTTAGCCAAATCATCTTCCATAATTCCCTTAAGATAAGTAATGGATTTGTCAACCAGCTGCCAAGTGAAATTTGTGGGATTTGCTTCCATCAATCCCAATTTTTGGTAAATAGTCAGTGGCATCAGGTTGATGCTTGCATCCAAGTCACATAATCATATACCAAAGAACTGATTACCTATTAGGCATAGGATGGTGAAACTGATAAGATCCTTTAGCTTAAGCAATAACTTTTTCTACATGATGGCACTGCATTCTTCTGTAAGAACCACTACTTCAAATTCCCCTAATCTCCTCTTCTTAGACAGTATCTCCTTCATGAACTTTACATAGCTTGGCAGATGTTCCAAGGTATCAACAAATGGGATATTGATCTATATTTTCTTGCAAACCTCTAAAATTCTGAAAATTTGAGCGTCTAACTTTTTCTTTTGAAATCGCTGAGGGAATGATAGTGGTGGGTTGTTATTTATTCTCTCTACCTCATATTTCTGTGTAAACTTGGTGTTAGCCTTCTGATGATCATGAAAATCCTTTTCAGGTTCATTGCTCTTCAAGTCCTCAGATGGTTTAGGCATTTTTCCTACATCTTTCAATTTCTTTCCACTCTGTATTGTCACTTCATTGCACTATTCAGTAGATTCCCTTATAGGATTAGCTTTAGTGTTAATAGGCAGAGCACCATAAGTGTGATTACTAGGATTACTAGCCAGCTAACTCACTTTAAGATTCCTGATAGAGATCGCTTGACTTTGAAGCTGCGTCTTAAGTCATGAATTGATTGGTGCTTGTTGCCAACTAGAGCATTTCTTCTTCAAGTGCTAATATTTTCTTTTCTGAAGCTAAAGCTTGTGGAAGAAAACCCAATGGATACATAGGCTTTAAGGGAGCTAAAACCCCATAGTTATTACCCCATGAGAAATTTGGATGCTCTTTCCAACCTGAATTGTAGTTATTCGAATGCATGTTATTTTGTTACTTTTTGAAGTTGTTCACATACTGCACTGGTTTTGAACCCAGAAAACATTAAGCCGTAGAGTGATTACTAGTGCATAGCTGATATGTGACAAATTGACTCTGAATACCTATACAACCATAATATCAAGCTTTTTAGATAATACTGCTACTTGTGCTATTAATGCAATGAGGGCATCTACCTCATGAATCCCTGTAACTTTTTGCTACATTGACCTTTTAGTAGGCCATTGGTAATTATTGGTAGTTGTTTCCTCCAGCAGATCATAAGCATCATCTAATGACTTGGCCATGAGTGCACCACCTACAACAACATCAATGGTTGATCTTAAAGCTTCACTCAACCCATTGTACTTGAACCCATGGTAAGGGCATCTGCACAATAATTCCTTATATCCCTCCCATGCCCCATAAAGTGACTCTGAATCAAAATGTTAGAATAATGTGATGTCATTTCTCATATTCACAATTTTTGCTGGTAGAAAGTATTTAGCTAAGAACTTATGTGCTAGTGCATCCCAGGTGTTAATAGAGCAAAAGGGAAGTGAAGTCAACCAACTCTTTGCCTTGTCCCTGAATGAAAAGGGGAAGAGCTGAAGCCTGATGGCATCAGAAGAAACCCCATTATGCTTGAATGTATGACATATCTCAAGGAAGTTGGCAATATGGGCATAAAGGTCATCATTGGGTAAGCCCCCAAATTGAATTAGAAGTATTAAGCACAGATAGAGCAAACAATCAAATGATAATCAATTGAGATTAATGAGTAAAAGGCATAAAGTCAAACTGTATGTGGGTTCCAATTGTAATCCTATATAGAAAATTTACTCCATTAAAGGAGTTGTAAAAACACAAGTTAATGTTACAACCAGCATAAGAAACTCCAAAGATGGAAAGTTAAGAGAATCAGAAATAAAACAGAGATAACTTGAAAATTGTAGGGCCTGTTTGGAACGATTTTTGTTTTATTATTTTTTAAAATAGCTTTTAAGAATAACTACAAAAAATAGTTTTATAAAACCAAAAAAAAAACTTGTTTAGGTAAAAATATTTTTTATCAGTTGTTTTTCGTGATTTTTAGAAAACATATGACAAAAACAAGACAAAATACAAAAAAATTATTCTCTATTTTTTGTTTTCTAGTCATTGTTTTCAAAAATGGTTTTTAAAAAATAACTAATAAAACCACTTATGCAAACAAGTTTTTTTATTCTCATAGAACATAAAAACAAAAAATAGTTTTTTAAAACCGTTCCAAACAGGCTCGTAATCTCCTAACTTCTCGTCTCCAAGAACTCTCATGTAGTTGTAGCACTTTGTCTCCAAACATAGTTGCTTGTTTCCCAGTCAAAAAGTCATTTTGTGTTGTTGTGTCAATTGGTATTTACACAATTTGAAACATGGGCGTCGCGACTCCAACAACTCTTGCCATTAAAGTTGTGACTTGCTATGGTGCTGCGGCTTTGCCTTCAAAGCCGCAGTTTCCAGCCCTTGCATTCCTACCATGTTACAATGGCATCACAACGCTCTCCAACAAAAGCCACAGCTTTAAGCTTGATGGAATTTTGCCTGAAGTGCCCTCCTGAATGTTGAAAAGCTGAAACACTAATTGCCCCTACAAATATAAACTAAGAGAACTAGTAAATTGCTTAAAACAAATCTCAAATGCTATCATATATCAATTCAACGGCATTTAATTCTTAAGTATAAAACTCAGTTATCAAAAGGTCCAAAAAATGTTTAAGTATACTTGCCCGATCAGTCACACTGTCTCAAAATATTATAATTTTCAAGTAACTAATCCAAATAAAAAAGCTATAGAAGAATGTTATAGAACTATTTAAAAAAAAAAAATTCTAAAAAACTTGACATACCAAATGGAGCCTAAAGAAAATCTAAGTAACCTAATTTAAATTAGTTTTAATATTTTTTTTAACAATTCAATTTAATTTGAAGTGATCCATATATATTTGAATTGATTTTGAGAAACCTCACTCTTAACACCTTTATGCTTCTAAGTTGTGTGCAAAATTTATTTATGCCATAAAGATTTTCTTAATTCCATTTTAATCAACAAAATAAAATGATACTTAGTGGGATATATAGGATAAGGTTATCAATCCAAAAGCTAAAGTGTGCTAGGTTTGCACAAAACAAATTAACAATTTTTTTTATAGAAAAACCATACATAGTGGGTCCATTGTCTTGATAACAAGTACATTTACAACTAAACAAACACCAATTATGTTATTGTGTCTCCCATGAGTTCACTCTAGTACAAAAATATAGATAGTACTATCATTTATATTTTGTCATGTATTTAACTTTTAAATCTTAATTGAATTAATTATTAAATTCTAGTAAATAACTGCTTATTTGTCAACATATTAATGACAGTTTCAATACTACAATTTGTTAGGATTATGAGTAATAAGTTGAACTAGGCATAAGATGGATGCCCCACAATGGAAAGAAAACCTGGTTTATTTGGTCTACTAATTGGCTAGGTTTAGGTTTACGCCCCCAATGGTTTCTTTTCCCGCCCTTTTTTTTTTTTACTTTTTTTTTATGTTTTTTTTTAAATTTTTTTACTTTTTAAAAATAATTAAGTATTTTTTATCTT
>JASKGM010000007.1:2346141-2363436 GCA_034509205.1 Ceratonia siliqua
CATAATGATTATAAAAAAGCGTGAATTGTATGAGATTTATGAAAGTAATTTAAAACCATATTTCGGGATCCGTAATAGAGTGGTGGTAGAACCACTAGGTGCACCTAAGTCACAACCTTTATCAGTTGAGGGCAGTTCCTGATAAAGGGTACTTCTGTCAGTGAGTGCAATTCCTGACAAAAGATTGAGTTTGATTATGAATGATTTCCTCCGGATGAGAATGTTTCGGGAGGAACAGGAAATTTAATAATTCCCTTCGGTGAGTGCAGTTCCCGAAGGTGAGGATCGGGTTACCCTCCAGTTAAGTTTTATCTTCTGTAGTGGGAATACTATTTTTCTCAGTTTAGGTTCTCCCCTTGAATTGTTATGGATCCTAAGAATTTATGATTTTCATTGAAGCATTTCTGAACATAATTATTTTTTGTTCATATTATTAAATATTGTAATCTGATTGTGAAATATATAAATTATTTTATTTTCCATATGTAAGGTGCATTATGTGCATATTATATAGTAATTAATTCTTTAAATACTGAAACAAAGTTTTACATTATTTTGGCGGTAATGCACTTTATACCTGAGAGTTCATGTATCCATCGATAAGTCTGATTTTCATTCATTGAGTTGGTGGATTCACCCCTCAACTTGAACATTTTCAGATTAGGTCATTAGTGAACTCCCTTCAGCTTCATCTACTCCCTTTGAACCCGCTGATTGAATTGGTAGGCACTAATCTAAGTAAAAAGTGGAGTATTTAGTGGATAGTGGACATTGTTGGATATGTTGTATTCTTTTACATTTTTTGAATAAGGTTCTTGGTCTATAAATGGTAATTGCATAATTTATATGTAGTTAGTAGATACAGTTCATGTTGGACCATTTATTATTTTCTGTTTAAGCCACTGAGGCTTCTGATTGATGGTGGGTCTGTCCACCTTTATTTTTCACATATTTATACCCTGGATTAGTTCATTTTTCAAGAAAAATTCTGTCGAAATTTTTATTAATTTATTGACTTAGAATTTTTGAAAGTATGCTTAACTTTTATTATTTATTTAAAAATGAATGTTAATAATATTAGTTGCATGAGTATTTTAGACTAATAGATAATTATCTAAAGAATAATTTTCTATGTCGATCACATATTTCAAAATAGAGCGTGACACTTATAAAACTAGAACTTCTAAAATAAGAAAGAAAATGATAGTAGCCTTTGTCCTAAGTTCCTAACTCAAAATCGGTCTCTGTTATTGTCAAATCAGGAGCAACGTAACTAAGAATATTTATTGAGAATTATCGTGGACAACAAATTCTTATCCAGTATTTCATATACATTATATTCTTATTCGGAGGATATGTGGACGATAGGGTATTTTTAAAAAATTTTTAAAATTTTTTTGATTTTTTAAAATTTTTTTAATTTTTTAAAATTAATTAATTAAGTTTTATATCATAAATTTTTTTCAAAATTTTTGAAGATATTTTTGTATTTTTTACAGAATTTTTTAAGTTGCAAATGTATAGTAAAAAAATTATAGATGAATAGTAAAAAAATGTAAAAAAATTCAAGAAAAAATTGAAAAATATTTTAAAAAATTTTGAAAAAAAACATAAAAAATAGAAGAAAAAAAAAGGAGGAGTGGTGTAGCTTAGAAAAATCCTATTCTTATATAGTGCCAAGAAGCATCTTATTTTTAATTTTTTTTTTCTTTGTTAGCCGTTATAAAAAATGGTTACCTAATTATAAAAAATAATTATAAAATTAATTATATAGTTATTAAAAAAAGAGAGATTATGCTATCCAGTCTCCCTCTCCATTTTTTGCTACCACGCCATGTTTTGTTTTGTTTTTCCTTTTTCTTTTATTTTTTTATTTTTTTATTTATATTATTTATTATTAATTATATTTTTTAAAATTTTTTACTTTTTCTTCAAATCTTTCTTTTTTAAATATATAATTTTTTTTAAATCTTTTTGGTTGTGTTTATTTTTTATTAAAAAATGAAATTCATTTTTAAAAATATTTAAACTTCCTTACTATCTTAAAATGGGATTGTAGGGAGTCAATTATAAAAAAAATACAATAACGACATTTATAAAAAATGATAAAGGTAAAAAAAAAAATGGCACTTTCCGAGTATCTTGTAAGAATCTGATGCTGCTGCATTTACACCAAACAATAATTATCTCTTTTATTTGGTCAATCATTCAATAATTAATATAAAATATTAAAAATGAATATACTACTTGGAAGAATATAATTTAGAAATAATTTCACTTAAATGTTTTTTAAAATATGATATTCTAAATTTATAAGATTAATTTTCCTTATTTTAAATAGTTTTAAACCAATATTTTATAATAATAAAAATAAATTTTAACAAAATATTATTATAAAATTTATTATCGAGTTTTAAGTTTTATTTTACCTAAAAAATATCAAAATTTGAATTTAAACTCTGTAAATAATAACAAAAGTCAGGCTGGAAGTTGTAACATCACTTATAATTATGAGTATTAATTTGAGCCGGGCTAATAAGCTAACCAAGAGTTCGAACAGATTTTAAGTAAAAAAAATATGTCCTAACAAATTAGGACCACTTCTAGTCCTCTATTCATTTATATTTTAAACTTGAACTCTTTAAAATTTAGTTCACAACCTGACTTCTTGTCTAATTGCTTCTTCTTTGAGATGAGACTGTTAAATTATTTTCTCATGAGTGTTTTAGTCAAGAGCAAGCATATATGGTCACAACTAGAGGTGAAAATAGGTCAAGTCAAGTAAGACTTTATCTAAAATAGGTCAGGCCTGCATGGTAAAGGCATAACCTGAACCTAACTTATTGGCCTACTATAGGCTAAAAAATAGGCCTGACTTGGCCTGTTGGCCTATTTAGGCCTGTCAGAAAAGAGACCAAAAATAGGCATTGGCCTACAAGGTCAAATGTAAGTCAATGCTTATTTTTGAGAATTTTAGTTGTAAAAAAATATTTAAATATATAAAATATAATAAATATATATTATATTATAAAAATAAATATGGGTCGGCTTGTAAGCCTAAAGGCCAAGCCTTTGATATAAAGGCCTGGTTTATTTAATTAAATAGGCTTATGTAAAAGCCTTGATCTGACTTATATTGCTAAATATGTCAGGTCAGGCCTACAGTAGGCCAAGCTATAGGCCCCTAATAAGCTGTCTGACCTACTTCCACTCCTAGTCACAACGTACATTTAAGAAACTTTTGTTCTTTTGAGAAAAATGCACTATACCCCCTTAACTATAATCATTTTTGCAAATAATTATCATGACAATAAAATCTAGAAATATGACCTCTGACCTATAAAAAATATTGGCAAGGACCCTTCAATTTTAATTTTTGTTAAAAACATAACAGTCACATGTAATATTCATGTGATTTTTTAGATAAGTAATAATATATTATTGACCCAATAATTATTCATTCACCTATTTAAGAAATTATTTTTCTAATATAAATAGCCTTTTTATTTAGTGAAATATAATCTTTATAACTTTAGTACTTATTTTGATTTGAATCAATAATATATCATCATCTGTCTAAGTAATCATGTAACTAACACGTGTAGCGAATCTTCATTAAATTTTTAACTAAAATGGAATAGAAGGGTTGTTGTCAATATTTATTATAATTCAAATATTTTATTTCCAAATTTTATAATTCACAATGAATATTTGCAAAAAATAATAATTCAAGGTGTGCATTTTTCTCCAAATTTTTTAAAGTACTGAGTTGTTGCTAACATACAGTTTCATTGTTTTGCTTTACCCTTTTGATGTAGTATATACAATCCCTTTTGCTTTCCCTTTTGAAACCCTTAATTACAATCAAACTTTTTTCAAATGAAAGTACTTTATTATGAAAAAGAATATGAGCAAAGGCCTACGGTGGCAAGACTTATTAGAGAAGATATATAGAATATCATCCATGATGGAAAAACTTTCTTTTAGATTCTCTTGCTTGGTTTGTCTCTACTTGAACTTTATGGAGGAATATCATTCCTTCATAATGCTTCTTCTCGCTCGGCTACTTATCAATAATGTTCTCCTTTCAACCATTAAGGGAGGGAGAGAAAACAAAAGGAAGAAAGTATAAAGAAAGAGGAACTTTAGACTACTTGCTTTTAGGGATATGACTATTGTACTTTAAGAAATAAAGAGTAATTAAATTGATATTTTAATTTTTTTAAATATATATTTTAATTGTTTTCCTAAATCAAAATTTTTTCAATTTAGTTCTTTAAATTTTAATTACGTTCTAATTTTGTTTATATGTTAGTACTAATGTAAAATTGATGGATTTGATTACATGGAGCAACAGATGATTACATGAATGTTAAATGTTGTGTTGGTACTTGATTAATCCGTTATTCCATATTATCAATTTTGTCAATTCTGATTAGTTAAGTGACGATCTTTGATCTGAAAGACGCAAATAGTTTTTTCATCTAGTCATTGATAAGTCATATTATATGCTTAGGTGAGGAGTAAAGTTATTACAAGTAGATTAATTCAATGAAAAACTTATGTCCATGGTTGTTGTAATTAGAGCCACTGAGCTTTGATCTATATGAATTCATTTAAAAAAAAAAAAACTAATGAAGGGATGAAGTTAAAATGCAATTAGAATTTGAAGAACTAAATTGAAATTTTTTTTTAAAAAATTGAATTAAAAATAATATTTTTAGAAATTAAAATATAATTTACTTAACAATAAAATAAAATAAAATAATCATTAATAAAAAAATTAATTTTCACACATTAGTGATGATTTATCAATGCATGTTACTCCATAAAGTAGAACCTGCACTTGAAAGAAATCTTTCTCCACTTTTGGGTTTACTTGTCTTATAAAAGAAGTTGTTGTAGTTGATGCTATCCTGTCTTGTCAGTCAAAGGTAGAAATTGACATTAGTGGTAGAAATAATTGAGATAAAAATACCATTTGGTGGCCATTAATTTTTATTTTTTTATAGTAAACAAAGTAGCTTTCTTCATGTCTTTTATGCTACCTTTATCTTAAAAAAACAAGTTTTTAAAGTGCTAAACTCCATCTAAAATGTGCTGGTTATCCCTTTCTAAAGATCTAAATTTTCTAAAATACAAGCTGCACTTCAAAAAATAAAATATAGATGATAAAATAAAAAATAATTTTCACACATTTATAAATAATTATTAAGTTACTCATATTTTATAGAAATTTTAACCATTAATTTTTTGTTAATAATTATTTACTAAGTAATTATACACGACGTAACAAAGGCTGAGCTTTGCCTCTTTCTATACCTTTTTCGAAGAATTTTCACTATTTTACACTGAGAATCTTAAGATTCATCTTTAGTTGTACTATTTATCAAATTAAAAAATGACCAAAATAGGAGGTTACCATCAACCTCTAAGTATACCCTATGATATTATTCTTACTATTACTCTATTCAAATATTCCCTGATCCTTCACTAACTTTATCATTACAATGAACTCTCCTGTCTTAACCTTTGTGTTTAAGATTGTTGATGGGTCGGATCGGATTGGATTATGGGAATTTTTCAACTCACACTTAAAAAGATCCTTTTCTCCTTTTTAGTTTCACTTGTCTTGTGTATTTTGTTGGAGTTTCTGTTGCAAAACTTTTTGTCTTTCTCCTCTTTGGCTCATCCAAAGGTGGAAATTGACATTAGGGGGTGAAAATAAGATAAAAATAACAATTGGTAGCCACTGAAATTTTTGATAGTTAATAAAGTAGCTTTTTCGGTCTTATGCTACCTTTTGCTTTTAAATAAAAAAAACAAGTATTTAAAGTGCTAGACTCCATATCCTCCCTCATTTAATTTTCTTTTCATTTTATCATGTCTAGCTGCACTAGATGAGAGTGACAAAAGAGATTAAAATATATTATCAAAAAAATTATGGACATAATTGAGTCTTGATAATGACTTATCTACTTGCACTTAAATTCTTACTAATAAAAATAGAGAGGCTTGTTAAAAGATCATTATATAATTGCTGTCATTTTATTAAGAATCATATAGCAAATGTCACTATCAAAGCACATAAGATATGGAGAATAATGTCGTAAAATTCTGATAGACTCGATTGATTTGCCTTTAACTAATTAAACTGGAATCTCACTACACTAATGGCCCGAATAACTAGAAAAACACAGACATGTGGTTGAACTGGTTTGGACCGGTCAAAACACGCCAAATCTGAAAAGCTTGGATAAAACTTGGGACTTAGTTTGCTGTGACAAAATTGTTTTTTTTTCAATTTTTGGGCCTTTTTGGGTTGGACCCATTAGGCCATTAAGTCCTAGAAAATAATGGCCCAAACTAATCAGTAAAACCCAAAATAATAAAATAATAAAAAATAAAGATGTGCCTGCGGTGAATTATATAGTAATCTTAATTTATTTTTGTTTGTTTATGTTTTACATATATCTTTATAGAGTTTTGAGAATTATTTTAATTGAAAGTCATAAGAATAGGCATAATTAAATTTTTTTTATATAATATGTATAATATGTTTTAAAACTAATAAAAAATTTACATAATTAAAATGTCATTCAATTCAAACAATGAAACCGAGTGACTCGAGATTTAACAAATTGTCCTAGCTAATGTTTAAACAGTTTTTTTATTGAGTTTTAAAACACTGATTAAGAATAGACACAAATTGTAATTACATGTCAATATCATTATCTTCGTGTCAATATAATGAATATAGGAAGAATAACTTTCCAATCTCTTAAAAATTTGTACATAGTTCTTCAAGACACAATATTTCAATCCAAATGGTTGATTGTGTGTTGAATGCTATGATACCAATTAATTAACAAATACATAGTATTTGTAGTCCTCTGCTCTAATTATTTAAATATTTCTAAAATTATGTGATTCATTAACAATAAACATGAGTAATTTTTTTCATGTGTGAAACACAAAAAATACTTATATCACCAACAATACTCTTCACAAATGTTACAAATTCATTTTATATTATGATAAAAAAGTATTGAGATGAGGGGATGAAGTGATTAAGTAATTAAGAGAAAATATTTTTAAGAGTTCATGATAATAGCATTTCTGGCAAACATATATTAGACACATGTTCTACCATGACACACTTCCGATACATGTCCAATACACACGTGTCAGAGTAAATGATAATTTTTTGGATGAGATATGCGCAAGACAATACATGGCAGGTAGACATGTTTATGAGCTAGGCTGTGTTAGATTTGGGCAAGCCTAGTGCTTTTTATATATGTAAACCTAGGCCCAATCTCAAGCCTATATTGAATTTGACCTATAATCATGGGCTAAACTTTGATCTAAATCCATGAATAAAGCCCAAGCTTGTGCCATTATTATAGTTTATTTGTCTCTTTTATTTTTGTAAATGCAATTTATATTTTAATATAATAATAGTAACAATACTTTTGGGACATGAAGCTTGGATCTTGTACATTCCGTGTTATTGTCATAGTCACTACTTGATTTTGATCTATCAATTTCATCTCTCAAGTCAATTACACATTAAAAACACAACTTAATACAAATTTTGGTCCTTATAATTTCATTAAATTTTTAATTTGATCTTTATAATTATTATTTTTTTTTGCATGAGTCCTTAAATTTTCAATTATTTCTAATTTATCTATGTCATCACCCACTATTATCGCTTTGTTAATAGATCCTTAAATTAATAAAATTATAAGGAACAAATTGAAAACTTGATAAAACTATAAAAACCCTTAAATAGTATAAAAAGGTCCCCATAATTTTACTAAGTTTTCAATTTAGTCTTTATAATTTTATTAATTTAGACTCAATTAACAGAATTATAAAAATGGGCGACAGTAATACTAAATTAAAAATAATTGAAACTTTAGAAACTCAATTATAAAAAAAAAAATTGTAGGGAGCCAAATTAAAAACTTGGTAAAATTATAAGGACAAAAAATTATATTAATCTCAAAAAATTATTAATAGATCAAATATTTCACTAAATATTCAATATATAAGTAATCAATGAATTTAAAAATTATAAAAGGCTACTATCTCCCGCACGAATCTAGTTCTCAATACAAATTAATTTTTGAATGGTATTTGACTTCATTCAACTTCTCCAAGGACTTATCCCTTTTTTCCTAATATTGAAAGTTGTTGACTCTTGCAATTGTGGATATTGGTATAGCCAATAATCACAAGTCATAGAGGCAAGAATAATAAATTGCACTAAAATTGTTCTCTAAAAATCAAGAATGTCAATTTTCCTCCGAATGTCTAAATTCCCTTCATTCGAATATTGGACTGACTAGACCTAGTTATGAGCCAAATATATCCATAAATAGACATACCAAGTCCAGTCTATTAGGCTGGATAGACATACCTAAATAAAAAGGGCCACAGGCGTATTATAACAAGGCCTAAACCTATTAAGATCAAGCCCAAGGCTGAGTACCCACTACCCAACCTAACCTTTGTCTTTTACTTGACTACCCATAAGCATCGTCAACTCACAATCGGAGCACAGCTAGAAAGACGCAGTGCCGGGGAGTGACTCCCCACAGAGAGACGTGGTGGCTGTGCCAGGGACACAGTATGAAGACATCTTGAACACATCTCCTGCTATCTCTTGGCCGAAAATCTGCCCATCTATTGTGTGTGCTAAATTTTGCATGCCTTGCAGTAAGAGGGAAAAAACAAAATTATGCAGAAATGAGAGCTTATAATACTGCTTATATAAAAAAGGATAGATGATTGGTTTTGCCCTTTGATTCTGAAAACATAAGTATAAATGCCAAGATAAACTTTAATCAACTTATATGGTAAAACAAAATAACAGAAAAAAGAGGAACATAATTCAGACTTTTACAGTATTTTTAAGACTTCGATCATTGACTTACAGTTTCCAACCCACAAAGCTAGCTGTACGATGAAATCTCTGGACAGATTAAAAAATATATGCAGCAAATCTTAGAACCAGAGGAAAAACATAAGGAAATATGAATACCAACTTCTGAAAATATGACTATGTTTCCAACTATTACAACATAATGATGCAACAAGAGTACTCCGAGTCTCAGAGAGAACACTTCACAACTGAATCTGAGAAGTTAGGAAGCACAGACACTAACAATTATAAGAAATACAACACTATATAGATACTATGACACAATAAAATATATAGTATCTATATACAATTTAAAGTGTCATATTGTGTTCAATACAAGTGGTGAATGCATATCAAACATGATACGGTTCTAATTTTAAAGTATCGGTGCTTCATTGTTGAAAAGATTGTTAAAAACTAAAAGCCATTAATTTTCGGGCTGCAAGCTATAACATTTTAGAAATTGACAAAATTTGTTACCTTATATTATATGATGATTGGGAACTTATCTTTTTATGGTAAAATTATAATTATCAAGTTCCAATTTTAAGCAAGTAACCAGTTCTTGAGATTCATGGCTTCAAACAGATACAAAGAAATTCTTTCTAAAGTGGAGCCATCATGTTCATCGCACTCTTCATGCCCTAATGGTATTGCATCTCTCCCTAGGGTTGCTAAAGTGGAGAAAAAGGTCAGTTGGTACTGTGTTCATTCAGTTTCCATGTCAAACCATGATAGTGAAGGGAAAAAGTTCAAGGAATAGGAAAACCTAGTTGTTTATGATGAAAAAGTTGTGCTAGGACCAAGAAGGTTTAGAGTATTGATGAATAAGTTGTGTTTTGTTAAACTCTTGCGAGAGTTTACGAGTAGAGTTTCATATAAACTCGAATCCATGTAAGTTGACTTGCAGTTCTCTTTTTTTCAATTTAAATGTTAATTGTTTAAATAACTTCCTTGGCACTATTAAATGATAAGATATACCACATCAACAAGACTACATTGCATACCTATAACTATTAACATTAGATTCTAACTCGATTAAACTATTCATTTGGCAAATTTTAAATAGAATGAACACCATGTCAGCTTATATTCCATGGTGTTACCGTTACACAATAATTTCTCTAATTAGAAACATGGTAAGATTTGCCTATTATTTGGCCATATAACTCAAGGGAAGTCATTGTAATTTCTCTTTCTTGTTCTTCATTCATAAAGAATTCCACAACTGATAATTGTCATCAATGTATTCTCCAAGTTAAGATTTGTTATTGATGCCAATGCTGTAATGCTGTATACAATCTTAGTTTCTAAATTCGACTCCAAAGTTGGTAGATGCTAAATGTTTATTGAACCAGGAATGTACCAGCATTGAAGTTGACTGAACACTGCTTTCCGCTGACATAATGTGGTATCCCATATTGGTTGAACTAAAGCATAACCCGACCGCTGCATGTTTACTATCCCCTGTAAATAACCATTTGAAGCTACACAAGTGATCAGCGCAGCAAGATCATGCCGTTTGTCAGTAGTTTTATAGGCAAGACTAATTCAGAGTATCTGGCACAAAATTGGGACACATCATTGTCCACTTGCCTTTCAAGATGGACAATTTCCCTTCACCAAAATTTCAGTTGTAATCCTACAACCCTGCACTGCACCAGCCAAAAGACAATAGAATGTGGAGAACAAATATACTCCTGCTGAGATGCAAAGGGCTCAAGTGCACTGCAAAATTAAGATTGTACCTATGCATTCCACTACGCAAGAACCTTTTCCGACACCCCCATCAGTCTATTGTCTTCCAAGGTATTAAACATCAATATCTTGGTCACCATGCTCCACCTGCCTATTCAATTCCACTCAGATTTGTATACGGGGAATTCACTGGTGAGTGGTGACACTTTTATCACCGATAATATATTTAGGAAGTTCTTTTCCTTGCCCACTTCATTGCAGATGCAAAATTTCTGTTTCTCAAAACTTGGACAACTTCATCAACTGATAGATGAGAAATGCCATAAAGACGCAAACATCTAGTTCTATTTTTATCATTGGACATACATACTTGCAATTGCTTTACCTCTTCATTTTCCAGTTTTAAAAGCTTAAGAGTATCTTTAATAGAAGGGAAAAATGCTTGAGGGCGAGCACAAAATGGCTGAAATATGAAGAATAATGCTTGCATATCAGCTTCAAATTGATTGATCCCCATGTTAGTGAACCGAACTTCACTTATGACAAAGCAGCAACACATGTAATGATCTATCCCCCCAGCAATACTTCTCCACAAATCCAAGAAATCCTTTGCGTTGAGATTTATCCTCACAACATGAAGCCGACTCTTCAAAGCATCTAAAGCTTCAACAAAATCAATAGAGACTACTAAATCAATTGCTTCTGTCACATCAACCATATTTTTGTCATCTTGCTCTTGCTCAAAATTATCTTTATTTTGAGCATATTCCCAAGAAAGCCTTTCAAATTGACGAAGAATGCCAGAAATAATCTCAAAAATCCAATTGGTTTCCATTTCAGACAAGCTTTTTATTTCTTCACCATAAAAGCAGCCATTATCCATTATATCATCTTTTATTGGCTTGCTAGAATCATTTTCAGCAATTTTCATCTCCAAATATTCCACAGCATCACTCCATTCTTGCAGTTTCGCTTCAATATATCTGGCAGCATTTATTAATCCACATGCTCTAATTATGGCATCATCATCAAGATTGTCGGGATGTAATTCAGTTTTCTTGAACTGTAAGATCAATATCTTAAAGAAATACCAGAGGAATTTTCCTGCAGTAGATCTAATAAATCGAGCACGTGATAAAATGGATGGCATAGTGTGGCCGCGTTCAGTCATCTCCCACACAATTTTAAGGCAAAATTCAGCAATAGGTGGAGCTCTGTGGTCTTCCATAGTAGAGAGTATATAATGCCCAGATTGCGGATCAATGTCAAACCCAGATTTATATTTGTTATCAATCATCCAAGCCTTCTCCTCTTTTAGTTCTGTTTTAAGTTTCTTCCAGGCATTTTTGAATTCTATTTTTGCCCATATTTTGAGCCAATCAAGCCTATTAGAGAATATTGTTAGTACAGATATGCCTCTTGAGAGCCCTTCAAACCTTTCAGACTCTGCCAAAAAGAGGCATGTATCCAGATTAACAAGAGATTGCATCTGTTTATCAAAAGCAACAATAAGGTCTATCAGGTGAAACCACGAAGATATAGCATCAAGTTTCATACGCTTTAATTTGTATTTTTCAACAAGCAAAGAGAGAATTCTTTTCTCTAGAAAGCTAGAAAGCATTTGGACCATTGCAGAGACCCATGACTCTTTAGCACTACAACTGATGAGTCTTGCCTTATCAATCAAGGGCTGCAACACATCATCTATTCCTGTAATAAAATCTCTGGTAACTTTGTAAACCAGCGCAAATATATATTCCGGCTGCTCAATCCAATTGGTGAAATGGTATTCCATCCTTGACGCAATAGGAGACACCAGTTCATCAATGGCCCAAAGCTGTATATTGTGCTTCTCTTGTTTAATAAAATTAAGCTGTCTTTCTTCCCTCCTTGTTTGCAGATGTTGCAAAGCACAAAGAGCTATAAAGCTTTCAGAATAACTTCTCCTTTTGTCTTCATGCATTAAAACTAGTGGGTTAGGAAGTCCTGTGATTTGACCACTTTCAATTTTTGATAGCAATTTCGGTGGCCACCCAAGAGAGACAAGAAGAGCTCGGTGATCTGCAAAAACTTGAGGCCGGAGAGCTGCCAATATTTTGTCTACTCTATTGTCAACTGACCTCACAAGGCAATGCCACTGGGGATGGAATTTCACAACAGTGATCAAACCTTCTTCAATTTCATTCATTGCTTTTATGGCCTGAAGCAACTTATCCAGTTTTCTTTCAGTATCCTGCAGCACAAGTACATTCATGTCCAAAAATCTACCACTGGAAATTAACTTACTATTTTAATATGCATTTATCAACTAAGAAATGGAAAATAATTACTATGGTAGAGATTGATGAACTTGACATCTTCTCTGAAAACATATTCCCAGTGTGGCAAGCCATGACAAAGAGTGCAGCATCTTCAAGATCTCCAACCAGAGCTTCCAACTGTAGAGCAGTCTCTGAGACAATAAGTAAGGTAAACTTTACAGCTAGCTAGGTCAAGATACAATAGTAGCTCCCAGTAAAAGCATAAATTTTAAATTACAGATCAGATTACACATATCAAGCATGGCTTAATACAGGAGAAGATGCAATGCAAAAAAAAATACTGCTTTTATTGAGTTCCCACTATCGGTGCCTAATCATCTGAGTGAGCAAGCATACAGAAGAAGTCTAAAAGAACATTGAATGCTTATATAGTAGGACAAAGTTACATGATTACAGAAGTACAAATAATGCTGAAATAATAGAACAATGATTTCAGAATGGTCATGAAACCATTGTTTAAGGAAAAGATAAACAGTTATTTGTCATCATAAGGAATTGACTCAAACGCCACTCAAACCAAATTTTTATGTTTTTAAATTGAATGCATTCCTAGAATTTCATAGTGGATATATCCACAATATCATTTCCCGAAAAGCCGCTTGAAGACCCATAAAATCACACTTATGAACTAATAAATAATTCGAAGAGAACGTCGAAATTCAAATTTAAACCTTCCAAACCAATAACAAAAGCTGAACCCAAAATAAAACAAATACACGGTCTCCTAACTCACCAACATAACTGCGAATAGACTCAATTCGCTTGACTTCTTTGGCCAGCCGAGGAAGCTCGTCATTCAACACCCTTTGAAATTTCTTCGAACCAATCCCATCTAAAAATTCGAAAAATTACAACAACAAAAAAAAAGTAAAAATCATCAGAAACGTTGCAAATAAAATAAAACAAAATAAAAAACAACAACAACAAAGAGCATTTTTCTTAGTTATGCTGAAATAATCTCTAAGTCTGGAGCATGCGAGTTCAAACCCAGGTGGAGCCAAATCAATTAAGAAATACCAAAAAAAGAAGAGGGAAAAACATAATTCACTCACGTCTAGAAGTGCGGAGACTGAGATCTTGCAGGTTATTATCGAGATTGCCAAGAGCTGATTTAGCAGAGAACGAACGATAAATCCACGAAACTGCGCATTTGGTGAGATCATTCCGCAGGTTATGAAGATGGGTGTCCAATTCTGAGCACTGTTGAGACAATGAGGATGAGAGATGAGAAGCTTTGAAGAACAAATCTTGGTGGGTTGTGAAATGTTCATCGAGAAACCCTAGATGTTGGGGAGAGAGGTCGCTGGTGTTGGGTAAGGAGAGAGAAAGCGGAGGAGCAGCGCGAGGCTCCATAGTTGTTGGTAACCGCTACTAGAAAGTGGTGGCACCTTTAATAGTTTCGAGAACCATATGATCTGATGGAATAATATACGACGCATTAATTAGAGAAGGAATTTTCTAACTGGTCTCGGGTTTCTTTCTCCGGTCGTATATGTAATATGTATTACACGTATATGTAATATGTATCAATATATTTGAATTTTTTATAATTTATTATAATTTTTATTTTAAAAAATAATAATTTAAGAAAAAAATTTTTAATTTTCAAAAACAAGTTAAAATTTTCAAAAAATATATTTAAAAAAATATTTAAAAAATTTAAAAAATAAAAAGAAACTTTAAAAATATAAATAAAAATAATTAAAGAAAGAAGAAGAAAATATGTAAAAAGAGTAAATAAAACATTTGTATACACCGTTATATCTTAGTAACTTAAAAAATATCATAATATTTAATAAATATAAAATATACTTATATTTTAAATAAAATAAAATAATTAATATATTATAAATTTTATTTTCTCATATAAATATATATATATATATATATATAAAATATGCATGTGTTTTAAATATAATTTTGGTTCTTATAATATTATAAAATTTTTAATTTAACTCTTTTATTTTTTAATTAAATAATGTAATCCTTTCATTTTAAAGTTTTAATTAAATCCTTTTATTATATTTTTATTTATTCACAAATAAAAAATAATGATATTGTAATTTATTAGTATATATAAATTTATTATTATTTACGTGAAATAACTATTTGATAAATCATTAAGTAAAATTATACTAAAAAATAAGAAAAAATTAAGAGAAAGAAAAAGAAAAAGAAATCACATCTTTGAGTATAATTTTACTTGATTATTAGTTAAATTATTATTTTATATAGATAATAATAAAATTATATATGATAATTAATTATAATATTATTATTTTTGATAAAAATATGTGAAGGACTTAATTAAATGTTTAAAAAAATGAAAGAATGACATTCTTCAAATTAAATATACATAAGCTAGTTTAAAATTTTACAAGAGAGACCAAGATTTTATATTTATTAAACATTGCGTAAAAAACATGATATTTGAACGTTAGTTTGGAAGTTAGAAATTGGAAATACTATTTTTTAATCTTTGATTAGATTGATAATAAAAGTAAATTGATATAATTATATTTTTATAAAATAATTAATTAAATAAAAAATAAAAATGATATCAGTATTAAATTTCAAGAGACTAAAACGTAATTAATCTATTTTTATATTAAAATTATATTTATATAATTTCTATTTTAATTAAATTATATATATATATATATACTTATTATATCACTATTAATTTTTTTATATCTTCATTTTATAGAAAAAATTATTTATACTTTTTTATATTTAGCAATACAACAATCAATATTTTTTTAAATTATAATTAACTCTCCAATAAATATGTAAATATATTAATTTATTTTTATTCCTCACTCTTTTATAATATTAGTTGTAAGATAAATTAATATATTCATTTTTATAACTGAATCGAATATTATTTTAAAATAAAAAATATACTGAATATTATATTACTAAACATAAAGTGAGGTAAATATAACATAATATATATATATATATATATCAAAAAAATTATTTCATTAAATAAGACATATAAATAATTTTTAATTTAATATAAGCAATACAAAAAAATTATATATATTACATAATTATTTTTTATGAATAATAATATTCTCTCGAACTTTTTAATAATGTAAATAATTTAATATAAAATATAATGTTTATTATCATTATTTTATATGTTTATTGTACAAATGTTAGGGTAAATTACCATACCTCCTATAAAGTTTGATAATATTACATTGGCTGCCTTTTTTATTTTTGAAAAGATATTCGACTTCCTTATGAATATGTGAAATTATTAGCGTAGCCAGCTCACTTCCACAATTAACTGAAATTGACAATCACATCGAGGATAGGAGAGATAAGGCAGTCACAATCTGGAGAGATAAGGTAGATCAACTTCCTTACTCTCAATAATCGCCTAAGGAGATAAACTTGGATGATAAGGTTAACCAAGTGTAACTCCTTCACTCCAAAAGATAATTATGTTATGCAATTGATACACCAATACAGCTCCTAAACAAGCCTCAGTCAAGTGAACGTGAATGACTCCTATCTTAGTCTACACTTACAGTTTGTGTTATTTCATAAAATATTAGGACTTTGAGATATAACTAAAAATATTTGTTTTTTTATATAAAAGGCATTGTAAAAAAAAAACATTTGCTTTTGCAGTTGCTCATGTTCTTATCAGACTGAATAAAGAAAATTTTCTTCATTAAATCAATTTTAATTTTCTACATATCAGTTTTTCTTTTTCTGCAATTTTCTTGTTGGTATCAGAGCCTTCATGAACAACAAATTACTATTCATGGCCTCACTTTCTCACTATGTCAACCATTTTATCGCACTCAAACTCAACGGCGACAATTATCCCTTTGGCGTGAGCAAGATTTAGCTCTTACCAAAGGCCAAGATCTCCTAAGACATATCATAGGTGAGTCAACAGAACCAACTCAGCCTCTTGTTATAATTGCAGAAGGCACAATAGACTAACTCGCAGCATGGTGAAAGTTTAATCGTCTTATTTATAGTTGGATTATTGGGACACTATCCAAAGAAGCACTTGGACTTGTCAGTGTACAAGATAGGGGAGAGCACGGTCCGATTTGGTTCGGTTTTGAGCCAAACCGTTAACCAAACCAGTCAAAATTTTATGGTTTGGTTTGGTTCGGGTTTGTAGTATTCTAAAATAAAAACCGAACCAAACCAAACCGTTATTATGCGGTTTGGTTTGGTTCGGGTGGTCGGTTTGGATGCACAAATTTTGTAACACAATTCAGAATTTCAGTGACACTCATTTATACTTCTAATATCAGTATTACTAAATACTAAATAGGCAAAATGAAATATGTCAATTTGAGCTACTTACACCAC
>JASKGM010000007.1:2363536-2376713 GCA_034509205.1 Ceratonia siliqua
GGATCAATTTGATCCAACGGTGTACAATTGCCATCTAGAACATTCTAGCCTACTAGAATTTACAAGAGATATCCACATTACTCTAGATGTATCTAGAGAATTCTAGTATGTACAAGAAGCTTCAAGAATGTACAAGAGTTACCTAGAAAACCCTGGAGCTTTCTGGAACTCTCTGGATAGTCTGCATGGATATTTGCATACTGGGCGCCATGTTGTGTCCATGCAGTGTCTGTGTGGCGCTGATGTGGCGGGATGTGACAGTTGGCTGAGGCCTGAGGGAGCACTTCACTGGTATGCGAACTTCTATGTTCAATGAGATTTGCAATTACATCGATTAATTTATAGAGGGATACCTTCTACATCCCATTTTGGGAAGCTTGTCAAATCACCGGTTACGGGTTTTCAAAGAACGCAGATGGGATTAAGTAGTAAGTTTCCTTATACCCAATCTCGAGCTCCTCGGCGTTTGATTTGCAAACTATTATCTTGTGATGTAATATAGATATGGGTTATGATTAGCATCAAAGTTCTTCGAACTTACACCAAGGGCTTTCAATACTAATGAATCTAGAATTTAGGTTGTGATTATGGTTGCAGCAAGAGTAATGCTGCAGTTGCAGCATTTTACGGACAATAGTTCATAAAAAAATTGATGGGGCCACCAATGAGCTGATAGCTCACATGACACCAAGCTCAGTCTTTACGATTGATGTGAGCTTGATGTTATGAGTTGGATCACTACCTTACTCTTTCCCCACTCTCCTAGTTTCTAGGACCTCCTATGTTATCAAAAATAGGTAAATTATCTTTACCAGGTTTGGTAAATTAATACATGATACCATTCTTGTATGGGCCTTTCTATGCTAGTAGCATTTTATTTTATTTTTTGTTTTTTAATTTATATTATAATTTTTATTTTAAGAAACAATTTAAAAGAATTTAAACAAAATTAAAAAAAATCAAAAAAAGCAAAAAAAATCAAAAGAATTTTTTTTTTAATTTTTTTTTTGAATACTTGGGTTATGAAATTTTTTTATTCTTTTAAATTGTTTCTTAAAATAAAAATTATATAAAAAAAGTGCTAGCATAGTAAGCACCTTCTTGTTTATGGATGACATCTGGCTTCTTGTATGAATATACTAATTTACCCTTAATATTAATGTGGTGGGAGACTGAGAAACAAAGGTAAATTAGTATATTTGAACTTTTATAAAGGAGCTGAATGTTATTTCAAAAACAAGAAGGGTATCAAATGTTAAATTATCAAATTTCAAGGGAAGTAAAGGTAATTTGCCCAAAAAGAATGATGGGGCAAAATAATGATAAATGGAACCATGTTGGGTACCCAAAACTGAAAATTGTAATGTAATTGCACTTGTAGACTTGAATCAAAACCTTAGGTAATAAATATCCAGACGCCTTGCAGAAAAATGCATCTAGCTACCAAGGCAAATTTACCTTCAAATAATGGAGAATCATCCTAACATTAAATGTTTAGGTTTCAAGAATACTATCTAGATTCTATTTGGTAAATTTACTATTGATATTGGTGAATATATGTGATGCCCAATTTGCCTTGTTATTTCATAAAATAGAACTGTAATTATTTTGTATGTTTTGTATCATTCCTCTATGAATAAAAGCAGAGTGAAGAGTTAATGATGGCCATCCTACCAGCTGATATTGGGTTTTGGAGAGGATAGATCTAGAGAATAGGAAATAATGAATGATGGATTGCAACAAAAACAAAATGAGCTACATGGAATTGGAAAACTATGCTTCAATCTGTTGAAGTTTGGAAATTTCCTTTATAGTGTGCATGTGCATGCATACAAGTGCAGACTTATATATTTAATTTTACTTAATAAAAATTAGTAAGCTTTAAGTATTGCAAGAGCTTCCTAAGTCTATGACAAACCCATCAAAGCATAGGCTTTGTTTAGGAATGTTGTGGCTTTCCCAAAGCTGCTGTAGAAGAATATTCAAAATTCTGTTTGGTAAAAATGTGATAAAAGCTGCTATGACCATAATCTAAGGTTGCATACTTGGAAATTATATTGTTCTATTATTTGTGGTTGATTTACGAAATGGAAAGAAATAAAAGATGCATCAGATTGTAAAAGATCTTAGTCAAATAAAGATAATCAGTTTTAAGTCCAAAGCTTGAGTACACCATTATCTACAGTAACTTTGGAATAAGCTTCTTTAGAGACAAAATAAGGAAACTAAGACATAGCATACAGTATGGATGATAAATCTCTCAAATATAATCTAGTTATCTATGCTGAGGAATACTCCTTGTACTTGAAGTTAATTAGGAGGTTTCAATAGACAAATCCAATGTGTGAAATCTTGCTAGGCAAAACTTCCTTAGATGATGCTATTTTCCTTTTCTGTTTATGCAATTCCATTTTTGTGTGTATGGTCCACGATCTTCTAGTTGTGGTCGTGATTTATTGAATAAGTTTTTTTGAATGTCTATAACAACAGAAATTCTTGTTTCATTAGTCATAATTATAGATTGTGACAGCTAATATATCAATATTTAGATGTGCATTTTATACGTATAAATTTGAAACAGTTACTCAAAGTGAATTACATAAACTAAAAAAATTTTCATCTACTATGTATTCTTCGGAACCTCCAAGAAAAAAGTTTCTAGCACCACCATATGATATGCACGTCTGACTTTCTTGATATATGCTTAATCTTTCTGTTTCTTGTGTTTCCTCATTACTTCCACCACAAGTTATGTTGTTCTTGGTCTCTTGACTAACCTTTGTTTCCTTAGTACTTCTGCTACTAGTTATGTAGTTCGCTCTTTCTTGACTAACATCTCCGCTTAAGTTGTCCACTGCTGGTGATTCCTCATTATCTTGTGTGCTAGCTACATCTGACAGACTGCGTGTTAAGCATGGCATTTCTGCAGAAGAGTCCTCAATTAAATGTGGTTTGTTATCAACTACACATGGCAACGCCGAAATAACCTGCAATGTATCAAGTAAATAACATCTGTCAAATGATGTTCTGTTAACAATGTACCATGATATAGATTTGTTCATTTGATAACGTGAGGCCTTGACCAGGACGTAAAGTAATATCATATTTTGGGCTACATCCAAACTCAAGTAATCTATTCTGATTAAACTTGTTTCTTTAGGGGAGTTTCTTTGTTTTGTATGCAAAGGGACTAGACAACTCTGCTGAGGTCACTCTTGCAATTCCTGTCTTGCTTGTACTTTGTTATTATTATTATTATTTTTTAAGAAGGATTTTAATCCTCCTGCTTTGTATTTTATCTTCCATCTTAATAAAAATCTTCTTTTACTTGAAAGAAGAATAGTAATCAATTAAAAAAGTATCAATTTCTAGGTTCAATTCCAAATGGTAAATGACATAATGGCATTTTTAATGTGTTTTTTGAGCCATGCTTGAGTTTCATCCTCTAATTACCTCTAAATTAATCTGACATCATAATTTTATTTCTTAGGGCATATAAATCTTGAACATAATATTTTCAAAGGATTTGTCTATACTATGACCATAATACTTCTATGAACTATTGTCTTGGTAATAATATAAATATCTAGTTATTGTATGATGTATCTCAATAGCTTATATACTAAACTTTAATAAAAGTAAGATACTTTCCTTCACATTATTGTCTTATTATAAAAGGAATTTATTTCTTTCAGGAATGTGCTAGAATGTTTGAGTTTTTCTATGTTCTGGTGCATTAGTTTTTTTTATCAAGACTTCAATCAACTGTCAACTAATAATGATCTTCATTCTGTCAAATGTAAGACATTCGTTATCTTTTTGCATATTTTTAATCATTTAGTAACCAGCCACTAATCTCATTAAATAAATGCCACATTGTGCAATAAAAATCTTCTTATTTTTCCTATATTTTGAACTCTGACTTCCATATTCTAAATCATAAAACTTACCATGTTCATGGTTAATCTTTCCCTGGGATTCTTTCTGAGACACTTTTCTGTTACTTGGACCAATGAAAGAAGTTCTTGATCATCACAGGAGCTGCTGATTTTTGGATCCACCAACTGGGGGTACTTCTTTCCTCTAAGAAGTGGCCTAGCCTGAAAAGATATTGTGCAATTCACACAAGCAGTGAAGTTGATGTGAACGAACAATCAGGTTTCATAAACTCAAAATTTTTGTTAATTGCAATTGCATAAATTTATAAATGCACTGATCCCTATCTATAGGCCTTGGAGTTTTGTTTCAAGGAACATGCAAAACCTATAAACCTACAGCTGAGGAATAAAAATAGATTGTGGAATAAGTTTACAAGCAGATATTAGTGACAGCTTCACTCTATTCAAATATTTGTTCAAAGATGCAGACTCCAATGAAGAGAAGAAATGTCTAAAGAGGACAGAAAGACCCAAAAAAAGACATTTCAAATGCCCCCTTGGATCAATCTAGTCTCAAGGTTCAGCTTGTGGATGTGGAATTGTAGAAAATATGAAGGACCGTAAGTTTGGATGATTACAACAGATAAAAAGGCCAAATACAATAGGATGGGTATTTTAAAAACGAAATATCTCAAGAGTTGTTATAACTTATAATCACAATTTGAAAGAATAAATGATCCCTAGATAGCAGACAAAGCATGGAAAATATGAAATAGTAAGATCTAACCTTTTCCTAGATATGCTTGGACAACATATAGAAAAATGAAACAATAGTCGCTTCCATATAATTCTAATTACCAGTAGTTTTTTGTATTTTTCAGAAATAAAATCATATGGCTCTTACCCATTGAACAAGACTTTTCTGTCCTGAAATTTTATCTATAACCCTGTGGCCAGTGATCAGCTGTAAAAGAACCACGCCAAAAGAGTATACATCTGACTTAATTGATAATTTTCCACTCTCCATAAACTCTGGTGCCGTGTAACCAGAATTCCTTACTTTTTTGTCCTTGTTGTGCCAATTCTTCAATTCATTTTTTGACTTTCCAAACCCAAAATCTCCAAGCTATAGATATGTGTAGCATCCAAAATAAAATTAGTTTGTTAAGATGACAAATGCCTATTTTGATTGAAACTTACATAGTAGAAAATAGCTTCACAGAAATCAAGGTTCAAGTAAGTACCAGTGGTTCGAACTCATGGGTTAGAAGAATGTTACTTGGTTTTATACTTCCATGAATTATGTTATTCTCGTGCAGATGCTTTAGACCTCTGGAGATACCTAGTGCTACTTTCACTCTTTCACTCCAAGCCAATAATCTGTGACTTTCCTCTGCAAAGTGCAGAAATTTCCTTTGGTATTAACTTCACATATTAACTGACGGTCCATGTATCAAGTGCTCAAACTTCATTATAGATAAAAAGTTCTAAATGTAAAATTTTAAATATTTATACTTACCTGATAGGTACTGGTCAAGTGAACCATTGCATGCATTCTCGTATACAATGAGCAATTTAGTTTCTTCTATGCATGAACCCAACAGCATGACCACATTTTTATGTCTAGCTCTGGTGAGCAACTGGACTTCTGACTTGAATATCCTCTCTTCATGGGAGCTTGTCATTTGAAGTTGCTTAACAACTATTTTCAGCTTACACTCTAGCTGGCCTCTGAAAGCAGGTCCATATGCACCTTCAGATAGAGAATTCTTAATTGAGAATCCATCAGTGGCAACTTGAAGTTCTTTATAAGTGAAATTCTTTTGGCATCTGATTTTTGGACGTTTACTTTTGTAGATAGAGCATACAGAAGATTTTGAAACCTCCAACATGATATGGCCTTTATCCCCATCCATTGAGTCCTCATGAGAGCTGCTCTGCATTTGTTTTTTATCTGGGCTGAGCTCTTGTTTCTCATCAGCTTTATTTATACCTTTCATTTGGTTACTAATAGGTGCGAGTCTTAAGCCCCTCTGCTCTATTTGGAAGCTGGCCTCAAAATCTTCTTGATCCTGGCTCATCTGATCAGCTTTTATCTGATCTATCATGTGACTATTGCTAATCGTTAGTCTTAACCTCCTCTCCTCCCCACGGGGGCTGCTCTGCTTCTGTTCTCCATCCTGGCTAAGCTGATCAACTTTTGCATGACCTATTATGTCGTTAGTTTTAATCTTTGGTCGTAAGCTCCTCTCCTCCCCATAGGGGCTGTTCTCAATCTGTTCTTGTTCCCAGCTCAGCTGACCATCCTTTTTTTGACCTATAATTTGGTTATTCTTAAGCCAATCCTGCTTCTTCAGGAAAAAAAAAAACTAAAAAGAAACAAAGACAGCAGAAGTCTAACCTATCCAGTATATAATTTCATTAGATGTGTTTCAATTAGTTTGTCTTAGGGGATTCAATTACAATATAAATAAAAATAATAACAAAAATATTCAGCTATTTGACTTATGATTATTAAATGGGTTAAAATGTGGTGAAAAGTATATTCTTTTTTAACTTAATCTTGGGGAAAACTTGTATGCGGTAAAGATCCTCTCCATCTGGAAATCCTGGTACTATTTCAGCTTAATCTGCCTGGCTGTTACGGAAACGGATCTAGGCCTTTTCGACCTAAATCTTTTCTTAACTTTTCTTTCAATTTGGATCATTCATTAAATTTTGGATGGTCACGATTAAATGCACACAAAGTACGTGTACTTTGCCAAACAAATTTTGACCGTCCAAAATTAAAATGAATGGCTCAGATGGAAAAGATCCCAGTCTTTTCTTAGAAAAAAGGTTGGGATCCGGATCCGGCTGTTACATTCTTCTTAATTTCTTATACAGGGATTTTAGTACTTATAGTTTCTTTCAGTCTTATATCTTTAAGCATCACATATCACTTTATAGATCAACATGTGATATTATATGTGAATGAACTATTCATAAAATAAAATAGATGTACAAATAAATTTTTGAATTGGATATTTCCCCTTCCCCTAGAAGAAAACATTTCTAGCTCCACCACAAGTTATATACTTTTAGCTTTCCTCATTTACCTTTGTCCTTAGGCTTTCTAGTTTCAAAATTTTCTTATTATTTCCGTCACAAGTCCTGTACTTCATGCTTTTTTAATTTTCTTTTTAACTGAGCTCTCTTGTTTAAGTTTTCTTCATTACCTTGTGAACTAGTTGCGTCAGGCATACTATGTGGTAAATAGAATTTTTCTGGAGAAGAGTCTTCAATTGCAGAGAAGTCATCAATTTCTGCTATGTCTTGTAATGCAGAGACAACCTGAAATGGCCCAAGTAAGCATATATGTGTCAAATCTTGATGTTGATAACAAGGTATAACTAATGGTGTTGGGCAATAAGAAGGGTAAGAATTTCGTCTGGGAAAGAGTCCTAATCCAAGTCAATTTTCTGATAATGAACTTTTGTTCTCTGATTAGACATTTCTCAACATATTTTGTTCAGAAGTGGAAAACATGCAAAAAGTAAAACACGTTAACTCTACCAAGAAATTTCATGGTCAACATAAAAATATTGTATTGGATATAATTCCTAATGCTCATATTCCTTATATACCAAAAAGTAAACCACATTACTTGTAAATTATATTTCTTATTCTGAATTCTTCTCCTCAAAGTTCAGCTTTGACTAATTCCCTTCAGAATGCTAAAGCCCCCCCTCTAAATTTTAGGCTTTTTTTGGACTCTTGTGCTTGATACTTCAGTGTGATTAACACTAACAATTTGTTATAGATGGGTAGGTCTCTAAGGCTTTTTCCCCATACTTTTGTGTGCTATGTGCCATAAAATTTCTGAAACAAATAGCAATCTCTTTTAGCATTGTGTGGTAGCTTGGCAAATGGCAACTTTGGAGTAAGTTGTTTAGGCTGTTTGGAGAGTGTTGGATTTTCTCGCCTTATTTGGAGGTCTTTTCCTATAGAAGTTTTGGGAGTAGAAAGGAGAATATGGTGCTTTGGAGTTGTGCTCTTATTGCTGGACTGTGCTGTTTTGGCTAAAGCATAATTTCGGAAATGTTGCTTAGAGAACCCATCCTTCTCATTTTGTGTTGAATAGACTGAATTTGTTAGCTTCTTCATGAGTTTCAGCTTATGGGTTTTCCGGAGGCATCTCTTTATTTGATATTTGTATTCTAAGACTCATCAGAAAAGGGTTAACGTATAGTTTGATACTTTGATGTCTTTATGATGAGTGCCTGAGTATTATTCTTTTATAATTACTTCATCAAATATATGTACTCCTAATTTCTTCAAGCAGCTACTTCTTGAATATGCCTTAAATTCATTTTTCAACACTCAACAGGCTACCTTATTTTTCAGACTAGGATTTCTCTATATTATGACCATTATATATATATGAAACATCACTTTTGTGACTGTATTCATACTATTATTGCAAACTTCATTTAATCAGCTTTAATAGAATTAAATACTTTTTCTTCACAATGTTGTCTTAGTTTTAAGTTTATCATTAACTCTATAACAAGGTTATTTTTCTTTGATCTGGTGTATAATGGAACTTCAAGTTAAAGATTTGAATAAAATTTTCATGTAACTCTTTATTCTGTCAATCAACTTCTCACACCTTTATTTGTAGGAAGCTTTTTGTTTTTGCCATAATTTGCCTAAAACCATTCTCAGGCGCTTGTTCAATAGTTTAAGGTTTGTGAAGTGAGATTTGAGATGGTATTAGAGAGTCTTTGACCAAGTGGTCTGAAGTTAAGGTCTAGAGTTTAAGCTTTACTGTCCTGTCTTATAATTAAAAATTGATGTATAAGGTAATTTTTAGTTTCATCTACAATGTAGTAAGCCCAATGTGCTTTCATGAGAGGGCATGTCGGTTATAAAAACTGTTTTTAGGCTTTGCTTACCATTTTAAGCTTTAAGACAAAGTGGGTCTTTGACATAAAAAAAATTATATTCTACATTTTCTTATTCATCTAGTAACTAATCACTTATCCCATTATGTTGATAGTACTATACTATATCCAATGGCATGCTTTCTTCTTTGTGTTTTTAACTTTCCGATTGACATATTCTAAATCATTGAGGCTTACCATATTCATGGATAATCTTTCCTTAGGATTCTTTCTGAGACATTGTTCTGTTACTTGGATCAACCATTGAAGTTGGTCTTCTTTGCAGGAGCTGCTGATTTTGGTATCTACGAGCTGTGGGTACTTCTTCCCTCCAAGAAGGGGCTTAGCCTGGATAAAACAAAAAAGAAAAGAAATTTGGTGTGAAATAAATTACATAGTCAGTGAGAAATTAAAAAAAAATCAAAGTTCTTAAACCATATAATGAGTCAAGTAACTCAAGTCACCATCTGCATACATAATTCATTACATATGTTCCAACAACATTTAGTTGATTTGGCATGATAGCATGATCTATATAAAATGTAATATTGAGGAATAAAAATCGGACATGGAAAAAACGTAAAAGTAGAGTGGCCATTCCATTACATTCACTTAAGAAAAAATATTAAAGATGAGCATAAGAGTCAACTATAAGTTTTGCATGACATTTCACAGTGACATGCTACTTTTACCAATTAAGTATCATGGTTTAATGTACAGCAATATTGGGAATGTTATGAGCAATAGTACAACTAGATGATTAATGCAGATTGTATTACCTCCTGCAATAGTATGGACATGCTTGACAACATATCAGAAAGCATATGGGATAAATATTATCACAAGGAAGTAAATTCCCTGATAACTTTGTTTGGAAACGTGAAGGGTAATTGAGGAGGTTTTTGTTTCAGATATTCTCAGACATCAGCTTGTGAAAAATAAACATAATTTATTACCATTTTAATAAATTCAAATTACCAACAATTGTCTCTTACCCATTGAACAAGACTTTTCCCTCCTGATAATTTGTCTGTAGCCCTCCGGCCAGTTATCAGTTCCAAAAGAACCACACCAAAGGAGTATACGTCTGTCTTGCTTGATAGTTTCCCACTCTGAAAATACTCGGGTGCTGTGTATTCAGAATTCTGCACATTTTTATCTTTGTGGGACTTCTTCAATTCAAGTTTTGCGTTTCCAAACCCAAAATCTCCAAGCTAAAGATGTGTACCATTAAAAAAAAAAGGGTTAGTTTGATAATATGAAATAATGATAATGTATACTTGGTTACAAACCTAGGTGGATAGAAAATAGCTTCACAGCCACCAAGGTTCAAGCAATTACCAGTGGTTCGAATTCGTGGGTTAGAAGAATGTTACTTGGTTTTATACTTCCATGAATTATATTAATCTCATGTAGGTATTTTAGACCTCTGGAGGCACCTATTGCTACTTTCACCCTTTGTCTCCAAGTCAATGGCCAGCGACTTTTCCCTGCATAATGCAGAAATTTTCCGAAGTATTAATTTCAAGTCTTAGTTGAAGTTCCTTGCAAGAAGTGCTTAAAACTCATTTATAGATAAGAATTTCTGAATGTAATAGTCAAATATTAATCCTTACTTGATAGGTATTGGTCAAGTGAACCATTGCATGCATATTCATATACAATCATCACTTGACTTTTGTCTGTACATGAACCCAACAGCATGACCACATTCTTAAGTATGGCTTTACTTAGCAACTGAACTTCTGACTTGAATATCTTATCTTCCTGAGAGCTAGTGATTTGATGTTTCTTGACAACTATGTTCAGCTTACTCTCTAGAAGGCCTCTGAAAGCAGGTCCATTTTCACCTTCAGATAGAGAGTTCTTAATTGAAAATCCATCTGTAGCAGCTTGAAGTTCATTGAAAGTGAAGTCCTTTTTCCATCCAATATTTGGGCGTCTACTTTTGCATATGGAGCATACAAAGGATTTTGAATTCTGTAAAATTAGTTCACCTTGATGCCCATCCAATAAATTCTCTGTTCTGTTGAAACTGCTTTTTTCTTCTTGATCCTGGTTTGGCTTATCAACTTTTGTCTGACCTATCACAGGGTTATTGCTAATCTTCTGTCTTGAGCTCTTCTCCTCCCCATGGGGGTTGCTGTGCACCTGTTCTTCAACCTCACACAGTCGATCAACTTCTGTCATACCCATCATATGGTTTTTGTTAATCATCTCTCCTGATATCCTCTCCTCTACTGCGGGCCTGCTCTGCATCTGTATTTCATCCTGGCTTAGCTGATCATGTTTTCCATGAACTATCTTGTCATTATTTTTAATTGTTAGCCTTGAGTTACTTTCCTCCCTGTAGGGAGTGTTCTTGATCTGCTCTTCCTGGGTCAACTGATCAGATTTTGTTTGACCTATCATTTGGTTATTGTTAAACTCTTCCTGCCTACTTCAGGAAAAAAAAAACTAAAGAAACCAAGACAGCAGAAATCTAACTTACCTAGTTTCTCATTTAGTAAAATGTGTTTCTACCATTTTGTCTGAAGATATTCATCTTGAATATAGAACAAGAAATATAAAAATTGTAAATATGCTGAGAAATGTTGCTATTCTTGCCTAAAACTTAAATGCTTAAAGGATTCTCTCTATCTGGAGATCCTTAAACATTTCCAACAAAAAGTTGCTAGGCTGTTACATTGGACTTTGGCGATTTTGCTAACTTCTAATTTCTTTTAGCCCTCTCATGCGTTTAATCCTGACATATTATGTACAGACAATTTTGTGATAATATATAAAATGTACTATTCACAAAATAAAAAACTTACACTAATAAGCTGTTATGTTTTGGATGCCCCCTTCTCCCCCACCCTAGAGGAAGAAAACAATTTGGAGCGCTATAAGTTATTTGCTTCTAGCTCTCCTGATTTACCTTTAGCTTTCTAGTCCTAGAATTTTCTTATTACTTCCACTGCAAGTTGTGTACTTCTTGCTTTCCTAATTTTTCTTTATGCCTAAGCTTTCTTATTCTAGTTTTTCCTCTATACCTTGTGAACCAGTTATTTCTGACGCGCTGCATGTCGAACATGACAATGCTTGAGAAATGTCTTCAACGTCAATGTCCTCTTTGCTATCTGTTATCCCTTGCAATGAAGAGACAACCTGAAATGTCCCAAATGTAATATATATTTCAGTAATATGTTGCTGACAGTTTATAACCTTAAAATTGTAAATCTAATGGTGTGAGGCAGTGTGAAGGATAAGAGTAAGACCATTTTTGTCTTCTCAGTGTGAACCGAATCGGTAAAAGGTTAGAGCATATCTTGGTATTTGAATATGTTTATGAAGAGTGCCCAAGTAATATCCGCGGATCACTACTTCATTAATAGTATGTATATTTAATTTGTCCAAGCACCTACATTATGAATATATATCTTAAAAATTCCTTTCTTATTCAGAGGCATCCTTATATATCAAGCTAGGATTTGTTTATATTATAATTGTAATATTTCTCTGAAATATCACTTCTATCAGTCAATCAACTTGTTTAATAGTTTAAGATTTTAAGTTGAGATTTGACATTATATTATTGCATTGTTGACCATGCGTTCTGGAGTTTAGGTCTCAAGTTCCAGCCTTGCTGCCCTTAGTCTTATAACTTTTTTTTTGCTCAATTTTTCAATCTTATATTTAAAATCTCAGTTTAAACTAATTTGAAGTTTCGATTACAATGTTTCTAGTCCAATAGGATTTCACAGGGAGCATTTTAGAGTTCTTAAAAAAAAATCTTTGTGTTAAGCTTAGCAGTTAAAGCTTTTAGGTCAAGTGGGCATTTGACATACATGATACTGTTTGATAGTTCTTATTCATCTAGTAACTAACCACCAACCCATTAAGTTGATATCCTTCCGTAGTTTGCACTTTTTGATTGACATATTCTAAATCATTGAGACTTACCATATTCATGGTTAATCTTTCCTTTGGATTCTTTCTGAGACATTGTTCTGTTACTTGGACCAACCAAAGAAGATGATCTTCTTCATAGGAGCTTCTGATTTTGGGATCGACCAATTGTGGGTACTTCTTTCCTCCAAGTAGGGGTTTCGCCTGAAATATTAAAGGAAAAAAAAGAAAATAATAAAAGTTTGGTATGATGCACATAAGCAACAAAGTCAATAGAATCTGGTAGAGTGTAGAGGAAAGATGGATGGCGCTGTGCAATGAATGGATATGGATCTCATCATTTTCTTATAAAAAAAGGATGGTTCTTTTCTTATAAGAAAATGGCATTATAAAAAATTTAAAAAATATATTAATAAGTTTTAAAAAAAGATTAATATAATTTAAAAGTTTAACCTTATTTTTTTAAAGGTTTTTTTTATTAAA
>JASKGM010000007.1:2380299-2392335 GCA_034509205.1 Ceratonia siliqua
AATTTTGTTTTTTCGTTGGCTCTAATCCTATTTACTGGTCATCTAAGAAGCAACATACTATTGCTAGGTCTAGTACATAGGTAGAATACCATAGTATTTCCAATGCAGTGAGTGAATTAACTTGGATTCAATCTTTGTTGAAAGAGGTAGGAGTTACTAATGCACAAACTCTTGTGTTATGGAGTGACAATTAAAGTGCAGTGGCTTTTGCAGCCAATCTGTGCTACACTCAAAGACTAAACATGTTGAGTTAGACATTCACTTTGTGAGGGAAAGAGTGTTGGCTAATTAGTTGATTGTATCACATATGCCTACTTAAGACCAAATAATCGATATCTTCACCAAACCACTAGTTATATCTTTGTTCAATGTGTTTAGAGAAAAGTTACAAGTTAAAGCAGGAAGTTGAGTATAAATGGAAATGTTAGAGAATGATTAACTCTGTTTGTTAAGTTAGTTTCATTTATGTATATAGTGGTTCAGGTTTAGTTACTGTGTAACTAACTTACCTTTTTATATATAGGTAATCCTATGTGTATTTGTAATCAGGAATTTAGAAATAACATTTTTCAGATGCATTTTGTCATCTTCACTCTTTCTATATCCTCTATCTTCTGTATCGTGTTCTTTCCATATCACATAAGTTATCAGTTACATAAATTTTACTAGTTTTTTTTTTTAGATCTTTTACATGGATTAAATTTTATAAAAAATATATAAACTCATTCAGATTAAATTACAGCCCATAATCAATGAGCTAATAGTAGTATCTCACATCAATCTTAGTTTGATTAAAGTAAATTTAATATCATGAATTTGATTTTATAAATTACCCACAGCTGGTAATTTTACCACTGAACATCACTTGATGGCAGTGATAGTAGTAATGACATTGATGTTAAAAGAAAATAACAGTATAACGATATATTAATAAATAAGTATAAAAAATTTTTTTAATTAAAAATTATATACAAAATTCCTTATCATAACTTATTCTACGCCCTATAGGTATATAATGGCATGCTGTGATCAACGTATAAATATTCTTGACGGTATAAGTTTATATAATCTTTTGTATATATTAAACATTGTATAATGTTATATTGTATTAGTTTATTTATACTATTCTATTGAGTCTTATATGCTTACTAAACAAGATGATAAATAACAAATATATATAGAGTAAAGTATTATGTACATATAACATTTGAATTAAACCATATAATCTTCTAATTTGAATACAATCAATCACTAAAATTGAAACATACATAGCCACAAATATAATTGATGTAAGGTTTGTTTTTAAAGTTGTATGTGTCTAAATTATTGTGATTTAGTAGTTAGAGTTTATATATTTATAAAAAGTATTAAGTTTAATATTTTATATTACTATGTATAAAAAAAATTAAAGGTCTTTAATTTAAATTTCAATCTTCTTTTACTCGTTAACCTTAATTTAATATCTAAAATTATCATTCATTTAGTCAATAATACTTATTTATGGCAAAAGAGTTTGACCAATACAATAAATCTATCACAATTATTCTATATTCACATTTCAATCAAGAAAATTATTTATTATGCCAATCAATCAACCTCATCAAAATCATTTAAGAAAACCATAAGTCAACAACTGTTTATTGTCTTATAAGAAATGCACAACCCATTAGTTTTATATTTGACTTAAATCAAACAAAGCAATCTACCTAACAAAGCTATCAGCTATTAAATTATTAATGTTTACCACAAAACTATTGTTAGTCTTAATTGCTCACAAAAAATGGCTAAACTAAATTAATGATAAATAGAACGTTGACAAACTTTTTTTTTTATATTTCAACAAAATTAATAGAGTAAATTATTATTTGGTGTTTAATGGAGAATTAAATTCTTATATAGTGTCCAATGAGTATCAAATTCTTAATTGATGTTAGAGTATTATTCACCTTTTTTTTATCATTTATAAAAAATTTATTTTATTATAATTATAACATTAAGTTATTTTATTATAATTATAACAAAATAGTAATTTTTTATAAATGAATAATAAATTTTTAACTAAATAACACTTTTTATAAATAATAAAAAAAGATAAATATTATTTTAATTAAAATTAAGAATTTAGTGCCGTGACATGGTAATATCATATAAGAATTTAATGTTAGTCATTGGATACTAAATAATAATTTTTTTAAAATAATATATAAAAATAAACAAAAATAACAAAAAGTGGGAGTCAAGTCGACAGCGACCTCTATGACCCGCCCAAGAGATTTAAGTTTAAAGCATAGGCAGGACAAAACAGTAAGCCAAGTAGAGAAAACAAACAACTAGAAACGTTAACATTTAACCCAAAAATAGGGAGGGCCACGGGCGGCATTTTCTCTTTTCCTTCTCTGTTCTTTTCAAAAAGCAAGCAACCATCTTTCCTTGCATATTCTCTATCCCAAAGCTCTCTCTTTCTAAAAGCAGTATTCTGACTACTACCCTGCTGTTGAATAACCAAATTGGAGCTACCCCTTTGCATCTGATCCTAGAATCTCAATCCTAAGTACCCATTAATTATCTTCTCATGATCTGACTGTAAGTCCAAGCTTTTCCCTTTTTCTTTTTTGTCAGCTTTTCCTTGATTGCTTCAACTCAAAACCCACAGAAAAATTAAAAAAAAATAGTAAAAGAAGGAGAATTAGGGTTTACTTTTGTTCTCTCAAATCTCACTATTTGCTTTGACTTCAATTAACTTAATGGGTAGTGGTATCTCAATTTACAAGTCTCTGATTTTCAGTATGCTTTGTTTGACACCTTGCTTAGTTTATTCATATCTCCGAGTGTACGTTCTCTTTTGTTTTGGTATATTAGCAAAATCTTTCCACTTCCTCAACTGAACTATAATTTGCTTAATTGTCTGTAGGAAACATTGTAATTTTGTAATTGGCAGAGTAGATAGCCTGAAACAATGACGAGGGTGACCCGTGATTTTGGTGACACTATGCAAAAAGAGGCAGTGCCGGCAGTATCAGCTGACGTAGTGTTTGCTTCTAGTCGGTTTCCAAATTACAAAATTGGAGCTAACAATCAGATCATTGAGACAAAGGATGACCCGAAAGTACTGTCCATGAAGGAGGTTGTTGCACGTGAGACTGCACAGCTGTTGGAACAGCAAAAGCGTCTCTCGGTTCGTGATCTTGCCAGTAAGTTTGAGAAGGGTTTGGCTGCTGCTGCTAAGTTATCTGAAGAGGTCATTCTTCTTTCTATAATTTAATTTCTACTATTTATTTGTGAGGCTAAATAATACTGGACATTTTGTAGGGTCTTTCAACGTGAGAATTTTTTTATAATTTATTTTTTAGCGTTTCCAGTAGAAATACTCACTGATTACAGTTCCCAAAGAAATTCATGCCCTTATTGTAGCTAAATTTGTCATGTGCTGGTAAAATTCAGGCTAGACTTAGAGAAGCGGCATCATTGGAAAAACATGTTGTTTTGAAGAAGCTTAGAGATGCACTTGAATCCTTAAAAGGGCGTGTGTCAGGAAGAAACAAGGATGATGTAGAGGAAGCTATTGCTATGGTTAGTTGTTTTTTTTTTTTAAAAAAAATATTTATACTGCATCTTTTATATATATGTGTGTGTGTGTGTATTGAATCATTTGTTGTATTTCTGTTTTATACTTAAGAAACATATGCTCATATTTAATCCTTTGTTGTTATTTATGTTCTTTATGCCATGAACTTTACGTCAACTAGCACCTCTTCCTCTCTTAAAGTCAAGCAGGGGGAAGGTTGAAGGGTGGAGCTGGCCCCATAAAGTTTAACCTTGGGCATTATTTCTGTTAATCACTATAGTTTCAAAAAATTGAAAAAAAAGCAAGAGTAGTATTTGGTATATGCAGGAATGCCAATGTGGTGATTGCTACACCTGCTGTTTATAACAGTAATTAAAAATAAAAGCTTGAAAATTTTAAAAGGCATTGCATTTGGGCATACTTTATAACATTGCATAACTGGTGTTCCTTAAAGGATTAAGCTTATATTGAAATGTATCAGCAGTGCATATTTATCTATGAAGTAACCACTCTTGCTTCATCCTAGTTGTTTGTAAGGTCCAGAGTAAATATAAAAAACATCAAACAGAGATGAATGCCAACTAGTAACCAGAATAAGGGATATGAATCCCTGAAACTATGAATTTCATAGATGACAGTATTTGATTTATCCTTATGCTATGAATCTGCAAAGGCAAGCTTGCATACGCTCTTTTAAGTGAAACTACTGTAACTATTATGTGCCTTCTTCATCAGGTTGAGGCTCTAGCAGTTCAATTGACTCAAAGGGAAGGGGAATTAATACAAGAGAAGACAGAGGTGAAGAAGCTAGCAAATTTTCTAAAGCAGGTGATGTAAAGTTTTCTGACCAAATATCTATTTGAGAAAAGAATAAATTTTATTGGAAAGAAGGATTTTGAATAAGGAGTGTACAAAAGCGCTCTTGAATCCCTCACATGTGTACCAAAGATATTCCCTGAAAGAACCTGTGTGCTGAACACCCAAGAGAGGCCATAAAAGCGATATTTTTCCCATAAAATCTAAGGAGAAGGATCTTCCCTTCTAAATCTGACCATTCCTCTCCAAACAAAGACACAAATGGACATAATGCGCACTTCCACAAATTGAGCAGCACCGTACTTGTTTGATTCTAATAAGGACTGGAATAATGTGGGAAGGATCCAAGAGAAAGTACAAACTTGATAAGGAACATATAGAAAATGTGTGCATATTTCATGTAACCATGTACATTACACAATGAACATAATGTTGGTTGCTTCATCTTTGTTTGTTTAATCAGCTATTTATTTTGTCTAGGGAATTAGTGTATGCTTTGGCAGAACCCCCAAAAGTAACTTATCTATTGAGTTACCCAAACATACCTCATTATGGGAATGAAGGTAATTGTGACCTGTCCTTTTGGTCTGCTGTGGATTTTGTTTATTATACCTTTCATTGTCCATGATTTTTGTTAGTGTCTTCGATACAACTGAAGTCCTTCCACATTTTTAGATCATATTTCTGTCCTTCAATATAACTTGTAATTCCCCGAAATAACTTTCATCCCTAAACTTGCTGTAGCATAATGATTTTCACTTTCCTTGAGAAATAAGGCCTTGGCACTTATTTGATCTTTTTGTCATTATTTCATGTATTATTTTTCCAATCTACTTTTCTTTTTTTAATTTAAGACTGATAACTCAATATATTAGTTCTTATGTTTTGAAATAGTCTTGCTTTTCAGTTTATAACTTTATATCTCCTATTCTTGCCTGCATAAACAAATTTCCTTTTCCATTGCTGAGAGTTTAGGTTCATTTGTAGGCTTCTGAAGATGCTAAGAAACTTGTTGACAAGGAAAGAGCTTTTTCTCGTACTGAAATAGAGAATGCCAGAGCAGCAGTTCAGAGAGTGGAAGAGGCCCTGCAGGAACATGAGAAAATGTCTCGAGCTACAGGAAAGCAGGTTTGTGCCATTTGCTTGTCATTTATAGTGCTTGGCTTTTATAAGCAAGTGGATTTGGATCATTGCTTATGTGATGATAATAAATGCATTAGACTTATTCTCCCTTATTTTCTTAACCATAAATTTTGTTGTAGTACATTTCTTTATAATCTAGTTAAACTATGAAGTTATGAGTGAATAAATATTGGTTTATGTTTGACTTTGTTAACTTCTATTGAGATAGGTCTATGGTAAATATATGTAACTAGTTGCTTTCTTGAAGTTTTAGTTCTGCACTTTTAGGACCTTAAAAAAGCAAGGAGGAAAGGAAGGAAATGGGAAACTTGCATAAGAAATTATGTTCAACTTCAAGGCTTTTAGCATTTACCTTCTTGTTTCCTTCATTTTTTAAGGCCTGAATATAACATTCTTTTTCAGGCGTTGCGTCTATTATTATGCAACATCCCTTGGGCTAGTTTTGTCCCTTTCTCTGTTTCCTTAGATGTTGCCTCTTATTTGTTGTTGCTTTCTCTTCATTGTTCTGATGGAAGCACTATATAGGTTGGTCATACTTCTTAAAGTTAGGTTAATATGTGCTTTTATGGTAGGGCATAATATTGATGGGTGCCAGGCTTCTCATTTTCCTTTTGCTGGACACCATATCTTAATTGATTCCATGTTGGATCAGATGAGGTATGTTTGGTTTCTTTTGATTGTGCATTGTCGATCAATATGGGAAAGATTAGGAAGTTATTGTAGGCCTGTATATGAGTGAAATGTATTGGCTGCAGCTTTGGGTTGTAAGTTATTTTCCAATCAGTTATGGGGGCTTACCTTTGAAATTTTTGTCTAAAGTTATTGTAGCAGGGGTGCTATTCTTGAAAGGTATTTTCAAGTTATAAGATGCGTTAATTTTTTGAAGGTAGCAAGCTTGTTTTGTTGTAAACACTCCTTTTTAATTGACACTTTGACATGTTCCCCATTTCCTGTTTTTAACACCCACAAGATTGACCCTATCCTCCATATTTGTATTTCTTTTCTCCCTTAATGAAATTTCTTCATTTATCAGAAAAAAAAAAAAACCCCACAAGATTGAAAGATTCCAGATAATATACTGTGGCAGTGAAGATGAGAACTGGGAAGTGACACATTAACTATTATTACTTAGAGGGCTTGATTTATGAGTTTCCAGGAGTTTCATCTGCTTTTTTGGATAAATATGGTGATTTGCAGTAGAGAGAAATACTTTGTGCAAGAAGGTAATAGAGCCTACCATGGTATCCAAGGTGAATTTGTTAACCCTGTGGTGAGGTGGCCTGTTGGGATAGTTCTTCATTCGCATTTTCAAAATCTGTGACTTAAAACTTGGAGAATGGAGATCGAATGGGGCTTGGGTTCCGGATCTTTTCCAGTTTATTACTAATAAATATGCTATGATGGCAGAATTGTGAGCTTTCTGAGTGGAAAAACTAGAGTGAAGTCTCGCTTCAAATGCTCAATCACTGAAATCTTTTTCTCAGCCTATACCTACAGTTGACGAGTATAGTTGGGGTTAAAATGAAATCAGAGGATATCTTATCCTCCTTTCTACTGACTTTTCTCTCTTTTTGATAATATTTCTTTTTCTATAAAAATTGAAATCATATACATTGACTTTTCTTCTCTCCCTTCCAAGATATGTTGACAGCTGGCTAAAGAACAATTTTTTGCCGTTAAAGTTTTCTGTTTGTGTGAAGAAGATAGGAAATCCTCCCTTACAAAGGCACAGAAAGAAAAAAAGAAAAAACCAAACAAGTTTATCAATACAATAAAGCTCCTCAATCTCTCCATATCTGTCAACAAGATCCCCTTAAAGAAACCATGGGCTGAGCACCAAAGGGAGACCATGAAAAGATCCTATCCCATAGTAGATATGGGGGCGAGTAAGAGCTATGGTGCAGGTATTCTATAAAGAAAAAATAGAGCTATCTTGCAGATATGGTGCAATTTCACTGGAAACCCATATGCCATGTAAAAGCTTCTCTGCTGTTTGGAAAAGCCCAAAATCTAAGGAAAGGAGATTTTTATTGTTAGTAAGTGTTGCCTGTGTTAGAATGACGGTCTGGTTGTTGATCACACATGCGTGTTGCCCATAAATACATACATAAATAAAATTTGGTAGAGGTTAGGAGATTCTAAAGTTGGTACCTTGGTGTTTGCTATGGAGTGTTTTCTTGGGAGTAGAAGGGTATCTCAAGTTGAAACTTGAAAGCTTAATGACAGACTTGAAGAGGTTCCTCTTGGAATTCTTATTTCCAAAGAGTCTCCACTTTCAGATCTTTTGACGAGTAGAACCTGTCTTATTTTCTTGGTTGTTTTGTATATTTCTCTCATGTATGAAGGTTATGTGCTCCTTGACATTATTTATTATTTATTTATTTTAATAAAAACTCCAATTCTTATTAAAATAATGGCTTCCTGTAGAAAATTGAACTGGATACATCTGTATCAACTATGTAACTTCATTCTAACAAAATTTGTTTCTGTTGGAACTGTAGGATCTGGAACAATTAATGAAGGAGGTTCAAGAGGCTCGAAGAATTAAAATGCTGCATCAGCCAAGCAAGGTATAAATTGAATATTTTTTTTTGTTTTTCGCACACATCATGGATATAATTGCTATTATTTAAATTATCTTCTCTTCTTTTTAGTTCTAGCTGTTTTCATTTTTCTAAAATTTTCTTCCACGCTTACTGGCGGTACAATTGGGTATGCCTCCCTGGCAGTTTCTTAATTTTGTTACTCATCATAAAACTATTTAATATGTGGCCTCCAGTTGCACGTAGTACAAAATTTCCAGCCATTTTTATTGTATTTGGTTAAAGAAGATTGATTAATCTCAATGTTCTCGAGTGTTATAATTGAATGTTGTATATAAATTGCACCATGTATCTGTTTGTCTTGCTGGCTTTCAAGAATAGCTATTAATTTGCACTATTGAGCACCGCTAATGTATAATCACCAATACTGAGTACTGCAAGGTATCACATCTAAGAATGCCCAGAATGGTTCCAGAATCAGGACTTTTCTGGCAATATATCATGGTTAATAGCAGCAGTATTATTTGCAGTCATCTTTAATATTGTTCCCTTATGCCAAATGAGCTTTTTTCCCCTTATTTCCTTACACTTCATATTTTATATTATTAATATCATTTTTATCAGGTTATATTAAATAGATGATACATTGATTGTTGATTACAGGTTATGGATATGGAACATGAGCTCCGAGCATTGAGGGCCCAACTTGGAGAGAAGTCTAGACATTATCTTCAACTTCAAAAAGAGGTATGCTTATAATCTTATGCCATATTGAAGAGATTATGATATGCATAGAAACCAGGTAGGAGACAAAGAGAGTTAACACTGAGAGAGAGAGAGATGAGGAAAAATTGTATATTTCCTTGATAATTCATTACAAAGAATGTACAGATATAAAAGGCTAGCATTTACAACAATCCTACAAACAGGGAAATAAATCAGCTAACTAAATGGAGAGAATGAAGGAGATTCAATCCTAACTACAACCATTTACAAGAGGCTAATCTATTCAAATTCAAATCTTTCCTCTAATAATTCTCCTATTTACGGTTATAGATTTCCTTATCTGTTAATAAGGAAAATATTTCAACACTCCCCCTCAAGTTGGGCTGTACACATTGAATAAACCCAGCTTGTCAATCAACTTTTCGAAGATTGGTTTGAATAGCCCTTTAGTCAACAAATCAGCAGCTTGTTGTGAAGAGGGAACGTAAAGAACATATGTGCTTCCATCTTCAATTTTTTCTTTTATGAATGCCGATCAACCTCCACATGTTTTGTCCTATCATGGTGAACCAGATTGTGAGAGATAGCAATAGTTGCCTTGTTATCACAGTGGATCTTTGTAGTCTCATTCTCCATCAACTTTAGCTCTTTAAGTAATTGTGTTAGCCAGAGGAGTTCATAAATTCCTTGTGCTAGAGCCCTGAATTATGCTTCAGCACTACTTCTAGCCACCATTGTTTATTTCTTACTCCTCCAAGTTACAAGATTTCCCCAAACAAATGTGCAGGGTCCAGTGGTTGACTTTCTATTTATCACAGAGCCTGCCCAGTCAGCATCTGTGAAGGCTTCCACACTTCTTTCTTCATTCTTTCTAAAGAATAATCCTCTTCCAGGATTCCTTTGAGGTACCTCAAAATATGATATGCAGCTTCCATGTGTTGTTCATTAGGAGAGTGCATGAATTAGCTTATAACATTGACAGCAAAAGCAATATTAGGCCTAGTGTGGGAGAGATAAATGAGTTTCCCAACTAGCCGTTGATATCTATCCTTATCAACTGGTACACCTTCCAATTGCTCTCCAAGTTTTAATTTCGGGTCTATAGGAGTGTCAGCTGGCTTGCATCCCAACATCCTTGTTTCTTTAAGTAAGTCTAGCACATATTTTCTTCAAGAAACTGAAATTCCAGATCTGTTTCAAGTCACTTCCATCCCCAAAAAATACCTCAAAGTGCTAAGGTCTTTAATTTCAAATTCAGCTGCAAGGGTATTTTTTAGCTTTTCCATTTCCTCAACATCATCTCCAATTAATATTATATCATCAACATATACAATAAGGATTGTAGTCTTACCCCCTTTATGTTTGTAGAACAATGTGTGATTAGGTTGAGCTTGTTTGTACCGTTGTTGACAAATCACCTTAGTAAATCTTCCAAACCATGCATGTGGAGATTGTTTCAGACCATACAGCAATTTTTTCAGTTTGCACACTTGTCCTTGAGTCTTTCCTTCATCAAATCCTGGTGGTAAGTCCATATAAACTTCCTCTTCCAATTCTCCATTTAGAAATGCATTCTTAACATTGAGTTGTTGGGGTTTCCAATCTAAATTGGTTGCCAAAGATAAAAGAACTCGTACAGTGTTTAACTTTGCTACCGGTGCAAATGTTTCTTGGTAGTCAATATCACAGGTTTGAGAATAACCTTTGACTACCAATCTAGCTTTGTAACGATCAACTAATCCATTTGACTTGTATTTAACAGTAAAGACCCACTTGCAGCCCACTGGTACTTTATCTCTTGGTATTTTCACTACATCCTATGTTTCATTCTTTTCCAAGGCTACCATTTCCTCTTTCATGGCATTCCTCCATTCTGGTACCAGTAAAGCTTCATGAATGGTTTTTGGTATTGCTACAGTGGATAAATTTGTCACTAGAACTTGGATAGAAGGAGATAAGTGACTGTATGCCACAAACTTGGAGATTGGATGCTGGGTGCATGATCTAGTACCTTTCCTGATATCTATTGGAACATTAAGGTCATCACTCATCACTACCTGAAATTAAGTGTGGGTTAGAAGATGGAATACCTATATTCGGTTCAGATTCATGGTTTTGTTCAAGTTCATGAGGACTTTTTGATACTTGAGTATTTTTTCGCCTTGAATAAACCCGTAGCTCAGGTTGTGATTGGAGTTGTGGGTCTCCCTCTATCATTGAATCATGGTTTGTGGGTATAGTAGGTGAAGAGGTCTGGACATGATTCTGAGTTTGGGAATGGGCTGGAATAGGTGTTGTCGATGGTAGAATAGGTGGAGAGGTCTATATGATTGTAGTGTCCCAAAAAATTTCATCTCTATTTGAGTTTATAACATCATCAGTATTGTTCTCCCCCGATGAAAATTTTTGGGAAAGAAAGGTTGGTCTTCAAAGAAGGTCACATTCATTGCAGTGTAATATTTTTTGGTTTCGGGGAGAGTAGCACTTGTACCCTTTTTGTGAGGGTGAGTAGCCTAAGAAAATACATTTTCGAGCTCTAAGGTCAAGTTTGGTTCTCTCATGGTCATGAATGTGAACCAAGGAGCTGCAACCTAAGATTTTGAGGGGTAAAGTAGAAATGGAGCGTGTGTGAGGATAAGTTTGAAGAAAACAATTCAGAGGTGTTTGATGATTAAGCACCCGGGATGGCATTCTGTTGATAAGGTAACAAGCAATTAGGATAGCATTCCCCTAGTAGTTTTGTGGTACATTGTGTGTAAACAGAAGGGCCTGAGAGACTTCTAAGAGATGTCTATTTTTCCTTTCAACAATGCCATTTTGTTGGGGAGTGACTATGCAAGAAATTTGGTGTATAATACCTTTTTCAGAAAAAAAATTTCCTAGGATAGAATTAAAATACACTCTCCCATGATTAGATCGAAAGATCTTAATGTAGGTATTATACTAGTTTTGGATCATGTGATAGAAATCTTGAACAACCTGTTTGGCTTCTGATTTTTCTTTTAAAAGGTATACCCAGCATGCCTGAGTATGATCATCAATTAGAGTTATGAACCAGTGTTTTCCAATTACTGTTTTAACTTATGAGGGTCTCCAAATGTGAATTAGATTGAATGGGAATGAAGCGTTATAATCATGAGGAGGAAAGTGAGTGTGAGTGTGCTTAGCAAGTTGGCAAAATTCACATTGAAAAACATCTCCTTTATTAAATAATGAAGGAAACAAAGTTTGTAAATATGGAAA
>JASKGM010000007.1:2392435-2411469 GCA_034509205.1 Ceratonia siliqua
TTTTTAGGGTAGCAGAGGACGAGTAGCGACCAATCTGGTAGAAAAATCAGGAAGGTGTGCGTTAGGGTTATGTGGGGGGATAAAAAAGTCTTTTTCAATCCTAAAAAATTTTCCCATGGGGTGGGAAACTAAGATTCCCACCCCTATGGGTGGGAAAATTTTTGTAGGATTCTGAATAAATAATTGTTCCCAGGAATCCAAGATTCCTGGGAAAATTATTTTTTTCTTGATACCAAACAAGGGAAACTAGGTTTCCCAATTACTGATTCCCAGGCAACTTGTAAGAATTCCTGTACCAAACATGTCCTAAGGATAGATTGGTTTTTTTTTTTATTTTAATTATTTATTTATGATTAAATTTAGAGTATCAATATGTGAAAAGAGGGTTATGGGTCCCACGTGAGCGCATGTGGGACTCGCTTCTCTTCTTGTAAGAATATTATTATTATAATATTTAAATTATCATGATGTTTAATTATATATAATAAAAAAAATTTATAAATAACTAAATGAATAACTTAAAAATAATTAAAAAATAAAATCTATTTTTTATATTGACTTACGAATTGTATAAAGTTAACAAAAGTAATAATAATAATAATTAATAAAAAAACTTTTTTCCTTTGCTTCGACCACACAAGTAACTAAGAAAAATTCTTAAGTTTTTAATTATTATAAAAGATAAATAGAAAAATAATTTAAATAATATATAAACATATTAAAAATAAATCTCACATTTTAGACATTTAGTAACTTATTTTATAGATATAATTTATTTAAAAATTCGATAATCTCAAACCTGCTTTCAAATCACATGATACAATTGTTTTTTCTTTCTCATTTTGCAATATTAATTTATAATTATTTGAGAAAAATACTCGTACAAAACAACTTAAGAGCTGTAAATTTAGATCCACGTATCCATTGCGAAAAAAAGGAACGAAGAAAAAGAAAAATCAAACCGAATCTCTGTGGTGGTCACGTGTGAGCAATGTGGCATTGCCACGTGTCTATAAGAATAACGTTGAAAGGGGGAGGAGGTATCCGGGCTCACCTCGTAGCCGCGCTCCCAACTGGGTTGGAAAAAGCCACGCGGTTTGACAGCAGAGAGACCGGACACGCCTCCTACCTTCTCTCTCTCTCTCCCTCTTTCTGCTTTCTCCCTACTTTCACTACCTGTCCGTCTATGTTCCTGGAAAACTATTGATCCATTGAGGTACCTCTCTCATTTCTTTCATGTTTACGAGCTATCTTTACTGTAAAAGCTACATTGCTTTCATGGGCCACTGTGAATTTACTAGTTATTCTCTATTGGGTGCTAAAGACCGTTAGATTTTTAGATTCAAAGCTTGAGGCTTTCTTGTATGCATCAGCAGTAAATATCTGACTTTGTGGAAATTCTGTGTTCTTTCTGTTTTTTGGTGGTCTAGAAAGTAAATAGCCTATTGATAGATTAATAGGTCGTGATTCGTGAAATTATGCTTCCTTTGATTTGATATGTACTAAACTATCCCAACTTTTGGGATTGATGAGTTTACTATTTGATTCAGGTCAGTATCTTGCTTCTTCTGTTTTTATTATAATTATTTTGGTTGTCCTGGTCCTAATAGTGTCAGAGCTTGGAATAAAGTTTTGGGGACCGGCCATAGTAGGCCTTTGGCATATATGATGTATATCAGTGCATGGTGAATTAATAGGACATTTGAGTTTTTTTTTTTTGGGAAAAACTTAAATACTAGAATATTTTTTTAGTAATTTACAAATGTTGGAACAAAAGCTGCTAAAACATACACACATATGCATTAGCAAAATTAATGATTATTTGTAATAAATTTTTATTTTACTCTTGAGCTTAAAGCAAACTGCATGAATTAAAACCTTAGTTTAACCTTTATATTCAAAGAAATAGCCTTAAAATTTATGATGAGGTATTTATACAAAAGTGACTGAAAAAAAAAAACTAAACAATTCCCTCTTATTCCTAGAGATCGTATATTAAATTTAAAATTGAAGTAAATCAAGTAAAAGGATTATAAAATAAACAATTGTATTGATAGTTAAAAAATATTGGTCCTAGAATAAAAGATAATAACTGCATAAAAGTTTATTTAGAGAATATGATATATAAAAACCACGAAAGCTAATCCCTCACAAGCACTCTCAAATAACAGGTTTACATCTAAAATGCATATAAAGATTACCAAGTTGGCTTTTTGCTACTGACTATTGTTGTTGGTCTTGCTGGATAAAAATGGGATTATGGCACAAATTTCCTCAAAGCTGCTCATTCTTTTGTTGTACTTAGGGTGTGCTTTGAAGGACTGGAAAATGGAGAGGTGAAATATGGCCATTTTCCAACTTCCCATTTTCACTCCAACCAAGCATAGCCTTAGGCTTGCCTTCTTGATGAAATTGTCTATTTCAGTGGCATCTAATTTGGCATTAAGGGTTTCTCAATAAGTATAATGTACACATGCTATGAGTTTATATTAGCTTGGCAAGGGCATAAATAATGTTGGTGCCTGGATTCTGGACTAGTATTTTTTTGTTTGTCATACAAATAGAACTTTTTAGTGGATGTTATAATGCCACAAAAGATTAGCCTCAAAATTTTAGCGGTGGGTGTTGTGAAAATAATATGCAAACGCAAGTGCACATTATCATAACAAGTAATAAAGAATGAGTTAGTATCGTTCTTACGAAGAACTGTTACCAAGCTGTTAATTATTAAAATTATATTTCTAAACCTTAATCAAACTAAACATTGATAATCAATTTAATTAAGAAAAGCAAATTAACAATAAGCTAAGCGATTGACTAAGAGATGTATTTCACTAAGTTGGTAAAGCCTAGTACTACAATTTTTCCCCACACTTCAAAAGTATCAATTCTTTCCCCAATTCTCTCGGTTAATTATCTCAATTGCCAGTTAGGGTCCTAGAACATCCAATTATCTCTCCCAAGAATAAATGGAAATACCCCTAGTTAGAATTAGCCTATATTCCTATGAATAATCTCTAATCTAGGAATTCATTAAGTTCAATGCCTTTTATGACTGTACATGTTGTGCCAGTATATTACTATCCTACACAAACTCTCGACTTCTGTTCAATGATCACACATCTCTCTATCCATGGCAAAACCCCAAAATCCTTTCCCAAAGTACCTAGGGTTCTCAAATTGAATCTAATTAGTGACCAATTAATTAGAAGCATAAAACACATAATAGAGAAAGCAATCAATAACAATTATGAGATTAATGGGAAGAGAATCCATTCAAATTACATGTGGGTTCCAATTGTAATCCTAGAATAAGAAATCTACTCCATTAAAAGAGTTGTAAAAACCCAAAGCAAAGTTGCAACTAACGTCAGAAATCTAAAGAAGAAAAGTCAAGAGAATCAGAAATAAAACTATTGAAGCTTGAAAAATTGTGATCTCCTCAGCTTTCCGCCCTCTAGAACTCCCATGTAGCTGTCACTTTGTCTCCTTACTTAGTTCCTTTCTTCTCATCGTCAAAAAGTTCTTTTCTGATAAATTTTCAACCTTTTATTTCATCTGACTTGTGTGAGTTCCTAAGCCGCAGCTTGAGGGGCTGGATGTTTTCCTAAAAATAGTCATGGTGCCGCCCTAATAAACACAGGCGACGTGGCGCCAGCCTCTTGGAATTTTGGCCTGGACTTCTCTTCTTGCGCTGCAGCTTCAATTCTTGGGCACTGTAGTTTCCATCTTGCTGGAATTTGGCCTGAAGATGCTCTTCTTGTTACCTACTCCGCTTCTACCTTGTCCTACATGAAAAATATGAGAAACCCCAATCAATTGCTCAAAATTTGATAATGACAATGATAATTTAATTACTTGAAGGCGTTCATATGTCAACAAATTCACAGTTATCAGTGGGCTTGTGGCATTTGTAGTGGTTGATATGTTGTTTGTTTGCTACCATGGTCATGCATAGATAGTTCATGGTAATTCGGACTCTTTTATTGATGCTATAGTTGTTGGTTTGCTGCCTTTTTGTCATGTAGTGTTAGTCTCATAATTATGAGCTATTCAACTTCATTTGCAGAGTATGCTTAGGGCAAAGCAGATCAGTACCCTTTCAAGTGGTGCAAGGAGTTATCTCCTAAAAAGTTCGAAATGTAATGCAGCAGATGAAAGTACATGTACTTGCACTGAGGATGAAACGAGTGTGTCCAGAAGACAGCAGATAGAAAATGAAGTTTTACTTGCACAGAAGCCATCCTCGTTAGTATCCAGAACTACATCTGGAGTAGGAAGAACCTTGGTTTCAGGAGACTCTGTAAATGGACTAGGTTCTCTCAAGGCTGAGGGTGTTGGTCAATCAGGTTGCATACAGGAAACTGTGTCCACTCCAAGTCCATCAAGAAAATCGGATTCTGTAACATATGCTTGTGGTATTGATGGTGTTGAGAGGAATGTTGCGCACTCATCTCCTAATGCTGACCCAGTTTTTAGGACTGGTATTGCAGCTGTCAATTTTCTTTCTGATTTTGTTAATAAGTTGCCTTTATCTGATGGGAATGGAATACTAAACTACTCTAAAAATTGTATGGTTGATACCACCAGGACCCTACCCAACATCAGATCTTCAAATGTGAAACACATTAGAAGGGAGAACGTTTCCAGTGTTCATCTGAAACCATCAGTTTCTACTGATCTAGGGTCAAACCGTACAAGCAATTATCATGGTACAAAGGGGAAAGCTGATGAGTTAAGTTTAGCTAAAGGCTTAAAACATGTTCCTTCTTCAGGTATAGAGAATTCGGAGGTGGCTTTAAAAATTCCTTTTGATAATCATGACCAGGAAGCCATACCACAGAGAACAAGAACTCATTCAAACCGGCTTGTGCCAAATTCTGGTTCAAACATGCAAATTTCAGATCCACAGATTGTTCGATCAATCAGGGAAGGTTTCAATAAACACCCCAGGGATCTGAGAATGCCAGCAGGAATTCCTCCAACCAACAGGCATTTCACAAACATAGGGCGTGTTGTGGAAATGGTTTCAGATATACTGCTACAGCTAAAGTGCGGTCCTGCTGTGGAGAAGGCTCTTTATAATCTAAATTGTTCAATGGATGCATATCAAGCTAACCAAATCCTGAAGCAACTTCAAGACCACTCAGTTGCTCTTGGCTTTTTCTACTGGCTAAAGCAACAACCAGGCTTCAAGCATGATGATCATACTTACACTACCATGGTTGGCATCCTAGGACGTGCTAGACAATTTGGTTTGGTAAGCAAATTGCTAGAGCAGATGGTCAGGGATGGATGCCAGCCCAATGTTGTAACTTATAATCGTATGATTCACAACTATGGTCGCGCAAACTACCTGAAGGAAGCACTCAATGTGTTCAATCAAATGCAGGAGGAGGGATGTAAACCTGATCGTGTCACTTACTGCACGCTTATTGATATCCATGCAAAAGCTGGATTTCTTGAAGTTGCCATGTCCATGTATGAAAGAATGCAAGAAGCTGGTCTTTCTCCTGACACATTTACTTACAGTGTCATAATCAACTGCCTTGGAAAAGCTGGCAATTTAGCTGCTGCGCATAGGCTATTTTGTGAGATGGTTGATCAGGGTTGTGTTCCTAATCTAGTCACATACAATATCATGATTGCTTTGCAAGCCAAAGCAAGGAACTATCAGAGAGCATTGAAACTATATCGTGACATGAAGAATGCAGGATTTGAACCTGATAAAGTGACTTACAGCATAGTTATGGAGGTGCTTGGCCACTGTGGGTATCTTGAGGAAGCAGAAGCAGTTTTTGTTGAGATGAAATGGAAAAATTGGGAGCCAGATGAACGTGTTTATGGTCTTTTAGTAGACCTGTGGGGAAAGGCCGGTAATGTTGAGAAGGCTTGGGAATGGTATCAAGTGATGCTTAATACTTGTTTGCGGCCAAATGTACCAACATGTAATTCCCTTCTTAGTGCATTCCTTAGGGTGCATCAGTTGCCAGATGCATATAATCTTCTCCGAAGCATGGTTGCTCTTGGCCTAAGCCCTTCTTTGCAGACTTATACTTTGCTTCTCAGTTGTTGTACAGAAGCACTGTCGCCATATGATATGGGGTTTTGTTGTGAGCTTATGACAGTTACTGGCCATCCTGCACATGCATTTTTACTGTCTATGCCAGCAGCAGATCCTGATGGTCAAAATGTGCGGAATCATGTAAGCAAATTCTTGGATCTAATGCATACTGAAGATAGAGAGAGCAAAAGAGGACTTGTGGATGCAGTGGTGGATTTTCTTCACAAGTCTGGGCTTAAGGAGGAGGCTGGTTCTGTTTGGGAAGTGGCTGCACAAAAAAATGTGTACCCAGATGCTGTCAAGGAGAAAAGTTCTTGTTATTGGCTTATAAATCTTCATGTGATGTCTGACGGAACTGCTGTAACAGCATTGTCTAGGACACTTGCTTGGTTTCGCCAACAGATGCTAATATCTGGGGTTAGCCCTAGCCGGATAGACATTGTCACAGGATGGGGTCGTAGGAGCCGAGTGACAGGAACTTCTCTGGTGAGGCAGGCAGTGCAGGAACTACTGCATCTATTTAGTTTTCCATTCTTCACTGAAAATGGCAATTCAGGGTGTTTCGTGGGATGTGGGGAACCTCTTAGTAAATGGTTGCTCCAGTCTTATGTGGAACGGATGCATTTGCTGTAGGTGGGCCATCACCTCTGTAGATAAGACAATCAATTTTGTTGCGGCCAGTGAGCCTTGAGTGAGATATTGTTTGTACGAAGTTTGTCCAAGTGTGCATTTGTCTAAGTTGTCTGTAAAATTTAATAAATTTGGAAGGTGCATCCTCATTACCACAGTTTTCACTCTAAAAATTTTTAGTATTCACTTTAGGTAATGGTATATACTATGTAAGAGCGCTTGTCTGATATATTTACTGCTGGAATGTCTCACTGCAAAACCCGAACACGGCATAAATCATGAGTTGGAATGTTGGATTATGATTTTTGTCAATTTTGAAAGAAAATCTTAATAACAGCAGTAAATAATCAAACTCTCCAATTCTATATTTGTAACATAAAGGTAAAAACATCATCCGGGTTCAAGCAGTTACAAAAATCTCCTTAATCATTGTCAGTAATGAATTTATTCATGAAAATTGGTTGGTTATGGTTATGGTTATGGTTATGGTTGTAAATGTTTAATTCCCATTTGATCAACATCATTGGGGTTGGGCATAGACAAGCAATTATTAGAAGGCAAGTCATAGGTCATCGTTGTCTTGAAGTTTCTTTATCGTTTGCTTTAAAAAACGAATGCTTGGTATGGTTTTATCTAATTAATAATTATGGTTTGCTAACAAAGATATTTCTCATATCCCACAAAAAATAACAGAGGAAGAAAATATAAACAGAACATAATATGGTGTACTTAAACTTGAAAGCCTTGAATGGATTGGTTGCAGCTGCCAGATGATTCAAAGACTGACATCATTACCTTGAACCTGGAATTGATTCAACACCATTCCATGGAAGTGGAGGGTCAAAGAAATAAAATAAAGTAAATAAATACTTGGTACTCAACTTTCATTTCTTCATGCTTATGTCTGGTTTTGGTATTGGTCATTTTCATTCAAACAGTAAATCAACTAAATTATGGAGTCTGGAGTCTGAAGTATGCAAGATAAGATATAAGTTAGCGTAAGCTAAGAAACTGTTGAACATATGCACTTCGCCGGTGAAGATGAGATATTTTTTTTAATTGAAAAGGGTTGATTATTCGTCTCTTTTGAAAGTGATGAAACCGTAGTTTATAGCCGAAGTCTTAACCACTATGAGTGAACAATAGATTAAATATCAGCTTTTGGTTTATACTTTGTTATAATGCATTCAAACCATGTTATGAAATTCTACAATTCTTCGCTTTTTCTACTTCATAATCAAAATCTTTATGGAATTCAGATATCTGTGCTTTCATCTCCTATATAGATATATGTGCGTCCGGGGTTTGGAGAGTTTTGATATGGTAGTTTGATAGTTATTTTTTCAAAATTTTAAAAGTTAATGGAATAAAGAGTAGTAAAATTTAAAAAAGATAATAAAAAATAATAGTTGATAGTTATTCAATATTTATTTTTTATTATCTAAAAAATTTATTATTCCATATATACAAAGATATGAGTACTTACAAATTTTTTATTAATAAATAATATTTTTTTAATATTTAATAAAATTTAAAATTATTAATGTATTTATACATAATCAAAACAAATAACTAGATTAATCAAATGTTAAACCGAAAAAGACAAAGAAGAAACGATAGGGAAAAACAGTAAATATATGCAGATAGAAAAGAAACTAATAAACACAAGTAAAATAAAGTGGGGTTTAATTAAGACTTAAAGTTAAGATAAGACAGTGAAACTCCAATGAGAAATATAAGAATAATAGAATAATTTCATTCAATATAAAAATTCTGTTAATTTATTTTATTTATTTTTTTAAGTACACCAATTAACCAAATGTATTCTTAAAACTGTTCCAAGAAATTATTTATAGAATTTTTCTATGCTACCTGATTTTAGAACGATAGTATAATTATTCTATTATTTTATTTATTTAATAATAATTAATTATTTTATACTTCTTATACTATTTATTTTAAAAAATAAATAACATAAAAATAATTAATTAATATTAAAAAATAAAATAAAATAAAAAGAAAATAAGTTACGATGGTAGGACAGAAAAATCCTATAAATAATTCATTTTAATTTGTATCGCCCTCCGTTTCATCAAACCTCAGCCCCTTCTGTGGGTGCTTACTGCTTAGTAGGTGCCCGCGAGTGCATATACAGGGAGAGAGAGAGAGAGAAGGGATAGCCAGACTTCCCGGTTTCCACTATCGTTCTAGATTTTGCCGCCGATCGTTCTCCGTCACCGTCGCTGGCTACCACTCCCTATTTCTTCTAACTCTTCTCTCGCATTCGCCCTCTACCAATTCATCTTTACCCTCTGAGGTCTCTCTCTACAATAGTACAATCCCAAGTAAGCCTCTCCCTCTGTTACTTTCTTCTATGTAAGCTTTCTATCTTCTTTCTCTGCTTCCTCCGTCTTATTCTTATTCTTCCTAGTTTGTCTCTCTATACGCATATACACTCAAGTTTGGTACGTGTATATCATATATGCATGTTAATTTATCAGTTTAAACTCAATTGATGGGGCATAAAAAGCGAAACCCTGTTACGCGTTACAAACAACCTGCGGCTTCGCCGGTGGCACCATCTGACATCGGTGGAGTCGCCAATGGCCCCACTTCAACAGAACTCGACTTATGCATTAATTCTAATCAAACTAAGATCGAATTGCCTCCTCTATCTGAGGGTTCGGCTTACTCCACAACCAAGCTTGAATGTGAGCGAGCCCTCATTGCGCTTAGGCGCGGTAACCACACCAAAGCACTGAGGCTTATGAAGGAGTCATGCACCAGACACGAGAGCTCGGCTTACTCGGCTTTAATTCACCGAGTTCAGGGCACCGTCTGTGTAAAAGTAGCGTCGATTATGGATGACCCAAGTGCGAAACAACGACATTTGAAGAATGCAATTGAGTCCGCACGAAAAGCAGTTGAGCTGTCACCCAATTCTATTGAGTTTGCACATTTTTATGCCAATTTGCTATATGAGGCAGCAAATGACGGGAAGGAGTACGAGGAAGTGGTACAGGAATGTGAGAGGGCGCTGTCGATTGAAAACCCAACTGATCCTGCTAAGGAGAGCTTGCAGGATGAGAGCCAGCAGAAAATATCAACTGCAGAAGACCGGACAGCACATGTGCAGAATGAGTTGCGGCAGCTAATCCAGAAGTCAAACTTAGCTTCCTTGTCAAATTGGATGAAACATCTGGGTAATGGGGAGGAGAAATTCCGGTTGATTCCAATAAGGAGGGCTGCGGAGGACCCAATGGAGGTGAGGTTAGTTCAAACTAGAAGGCCAAATGAAATCAAGAAGGCAACCAAGACACCCGAAGAAAGAAGAAAAGAAATTGAGGTTCGAGTGGCTGCTGCAAGGTTGTTGCAGCAAAAGTCAGAGTCACCCCAATCTCAGAATGAAGGAGACAGGAATGACAGAACATTGCGTTCATCTTTAGGATCTGGTCAGAGGATAGTTGATAGACGGAAGTATGGACATATGCGAAAAAATGGCTCTACTGCCGAAAGGAGGGATTGGGTACGTTCTTATTGGAATTCAATGAGTACTGATATGAAGAAGGACTTGCTTAGGATCAGGGTTTGTGATCTCAAGTCCCACTTTGGGTCTTTGAAGGATACTTTACTGAATGATGTTTTATCAGAAGCTTTGTCCTATGCCAAGGCCAATAAAACATGGGAATTCTGGCTTTGCTTCCATTGTAACAAGAAATATTCAGATTCGGAATCTCACATGCATCATGTTGTGCAGGAACACATGGGAAATCTCTTACCAAAAATGCAGAGACTTTTGCCTCATAATGTTGATAATGAGTGGATTGAGATGATTCTTAATTGTTCTTGGAAGCCTATAGATGTCTCTGCTGCAGTCAAAATGCTCAAAAATCAAGCAAAATGCAAAGATTCTACATTCCCTGAAGGTTCCTACTTGGGTCATCACACTGAGGAGTGTAGTGGTTGTTTTAAAGATGCAAGCGATTCTTATATTGGGAAGGAAAATTTGGGGCATAGTTTCCTTAATTGTACATCAGATAACAGTAATTGCTGTAAACTTGCAGAAAATGATATTAGAGAAGTTGTCGAGGTTGAAGGACCTATAGCATATCCTCTTGCTGATAGTTGGCCAATGTCTGATGACTCTGAGCGCACAAAAATTCTTGAGAAAATTCATGCAGTATTTGAGATGCTTATCAGACACAAATATATTGCAGCTAGTCATCTTAACAAGGTCATACAGTTTACTATGGATGAGATACAAGGTCTTGCTGCTGGTTCTCAGCTTCTAAACCATGGTGTAAACCAAACACCAATGTGCATCTGCTTTCTTGGAGCTTTCCAGCTTAGGAAAATTCTCAAATTTTTGCAGGAACTGTCTTATTCTTGTGGTTTGGGTAGGTATGCTGAGAAAACTAGTAGCCCCATGGATGATTTACACAAGCCTGGTCAAGATCCTGAGATCAAAGAGAAGATTGTTCTCAACGGAGATGCATCATGCCTTCTTCTGGATGAGTGTTTACTGTCAACGGATATCACTTCTAATACAGCTCATGTTGCTGTCTTGGACGATGTGACTGCCCCAACTTCTCCTTATGGAGATGCTTTGCTGTCTTGGATATTTTCGGGTTCCTCTAGTGGGGATCAATTGACATCATGGATACGTACAGAAGAAGATAAAAGACATCAAGGAATGGAAATTGTCCAGATACTTGAGAAGGAATTTTATTACCTACAGAGCCTTTGTGAAAAGAAGTGTGAGCGTATAAGTTATGAGGAAGCTCTGCAGGCAGTGGAGGATCTTTGTCTCTATGAAGGTAAGAAGAGAGAAGATGTCACTGAATTTGTACAGCGAAGCAATGAATCTATCTTAAGAAAGCGGAGAGAAGAGCTCATTGAGATTGAGAATGATGTGATGTATGCTAGCAATAGGTTTGAGTTGGATGCTATATCAAATGTTCTGCAAGAAGCGGAAGCTATGAATGCTAATCAATTTGGCTATGAAGAAACTTATGCTGGTGTGAGTTCTCAGTCATGCGACTTAGAATCCAGTGAAGATGATGGATGGAGAATGAAGGACTATTTGAATCAAGTGGATAGTTGTATAGAAATTGCTATTCAGAAACTGAAAGAACACTTATCTTTAGAGGTCAGTTTGTTGGTTCTAGTCACATTTCGAATAGGATAACAGCAAGAATGACCTTGCTTTTGATGTTCTAACCTACTTTTACTATGCAGCTTAGCAAAATTGATGCACGAATAATGAGAAATGTTACAGGGATGCAGCAGTTGGAACTGAAGCTCGAGCCTGTTTCTGCTTATGATTATCGAGCAATAGTATTGCCTCTAGTGAAGTCGTACCTAAGGGTATGTAGTCAAGCTGCTGAAACATGTGCTGTTGCCTCGCATTTAACTTGACTATATGTGCCTTTCCTTCATTCTTTTCAGACACTCTTGGAAGATTTGGCTGAGAAAGATGCCAGAGAGAAGTCTGATGCTGCAAGAGAAGCATTTTTGGCTGAACTTGCCCTTGATTCAAAGAAGGTCGTTAATGGGGGAAGTGATAACCCAAGACATTTGGAGAAGACAAAAGATAAGAAAAAACATAAAGAGCACAGAAAAACAAGAGATTCAAAGGTGATGATCATGTATGTTGCAATTGGATTATATATCAGGTCACAGTCCAAAACAACTTTCTAATGTCTCTCTTGCAGGCTACAAGTGGTCAAGAGCAGCTCATGCGTTGCGCTACAATTCCTGAGTCAGTATATATTTCCATATTTATCTGCAAATCCACTCTTTTTGAGATGGAGTGACTCTTCTTATAAATGCTTTTGATGTGCTTCTGCTGCAGTTGCTATTCAGTTGCACCTGATAATGATCATCAAGATTCTAAGGTTATTGTTTCTATGGATGGTGATGACTTGGAACAACTGGAAGAGGAATTTAGACGTAAAATCGAGCTAGAAGAGGAGGAAAAGAAGCTTGAACAAACTTTGGAGTTTCAACGAAGGATAGAAAATGAGGCTAAACAGAAGCATCTTGCCGAGCAACAAAAGAAATCCTCCGGGACATATTTAGAGAAAGTGGGGGACAAACTTCATGATGCTCAGTTGAAGTCTGTTGCTGTGGGTCCAGATGTACATGCACATATGAGACCGCCTATGCGGGTATAATTTTCCTGTTGTTTCTCCTATTACATGTAAGGGGACAGAATTTCTGGTAACCAGTCATTAAGTTGCTGATGCATGGAAATGGAAATTGGTAGTTTAAGTCAACTGGCCAACTTAAAATAAATAATTTTGTAGATAATAATTAGGTATTGCAGGAAATATACCTCTGAACTTGCACTTTTTCTCAGGAGCAGTCGGCAAAGGAAAATGGATACGCAAGCAATCTGGATGGTGTGCTTAATATCACAGCATATGGTTCCACGGTGCCAGTCAATTCTTCAGCTGACCCAGGTACCCAAAAGATTCATCAAATGCATCAGTCAAAAGTTAAAGAAAGTTCGTAATAATTTTTATGATCAGTTATTACTTTTATATTTCTTTGGTTGAAGTTCTCATCATTTTCTTCATTCGTCAGCTGATCTGCCTAACAGAGGTGTTCCAGAGAATGGTCTTCAGTTGCTTGATTGGCATACAGGAAAAAAGGGTAAACGGCATAAGAATTCTTCCAGATTGGTTGGTGGAAAGTTTGAATCTGTCTCATTGGAGAAAGATAATATTGAGGGTACACATACTGACAGTTGCGATGTTAACAATGGTTAGTTTTAAACTTTTCCAAGGTTTATTTTCACCGTAACCCTGGTGTATATAACTGTCTCTTCTTAGAAGGGTTAGTTAGGAGTTAATATATTCAACTCATAATTATCTTCTGGTTGCTAGTTTATGGCATTATACTTCTGCCTACAAAAGTGCACACGGATGCGAAAATGCTTAAAAGGCTGTGAGGGAGACTTTCTCTTGTTAAGATCATGAACGTGATGGCATTTTAATTGCTTGAAATCTTTTTTTTTTTCTGGGTAGAACCATGGGTTCAATTTTTTCATTTCTTTCGTGCTGTTAAATTGATTCAAATGCAATTTAATAGTGATTTGGAGTACTCATTAGCATCATCTGTGTTTCTTTTTTCTCAGAAAACTTTCTGTCATGTAGAAATGTTATTTCAGTTTGTGAGAATATTTGAAGCTATTTTGTATACCAGTTCTTTCTATAAAAGGCATCTTTTGGAGCTATTCTCTATGATATGAAAATTTAATATGCTGATGCTTTGATGTGCGATCAGTGTTGGGAAACAAGGGATCAAAGACACTGAAAGATATGCAAGTGGAAGATGATGAGGAGGAAAGATTTCAAGCTGATCTTAAAATAGCAGTACGCCAAAGTCTTGGTATAATTTGTACTCCCTGAATTTGTAGCCTTGTTGCTATTATCATATGCATATAACACGTGTTGTTCTTCTACTGACTCCCATATATTTCTGATTTCTTGTATAACCCAACAAACTTTAAATGAGGTAAGAATGGAATAGAAGTGCTGAATGTAAATTTCTCTAATTGTTCTCCTTTCTCCTATTCTGTATCTGTTGAATTTCTGCCTTAACCTGTTGCCTTCTTTCCCCAATCTGAAGTTGAAAGACAATACCAAATTGTGGATATTGTGTCAAGTTAATGTCTGCATTGGGTTCAAATAATGGTGTCAATAACCATTTCAACCTAGGAGTTTAAGATGTTAAGTGAAGGTCCGTGAATAGTTTTATTATAATATCCAGCATGCCCTCTCACGCAAAAACCACCTTTGAGCTTGAAGCAGGACAAAGTACAGTCTCATCATATCTTGTACTGAAATTTTATTTAATTATAGAAATGGGAACAGCAAGAATGAACTCTTGATCACTTGGTCATAGAGGCTCAAATACCATGTGAAGGACCATTTCAACCTAAAAGCTTAAGTTGTTAAGTGAAGGCCTATGATTAGTTTTATTATAATCTGTAACAAAAAGCATACGGCCAGCATTTGGTAGGACACATGCTTCATTGATTGCATATTTTATTGAACACATGCTTGATAAAAAACACAGTATGATTGGTGTTTTAATAAAAAAACACTTGAAATAGATTATGCATACTTGATAACCATTCAGTATGATTGGTGCTTTAATAAAAAAGCACATGAAATAGATTAGGCATCCATACAAGCATGGAGTCTGATTTACAATTACAAACAGAACACTTGTATTCTTTTTTTACTGGAAAAAATATGAATGGCTTGAATTACTTACCCAATCTCTGGTCTGACCCTAGTCATTGAAGCAATTGTATGTTTGACCATGTATATAAGTCAGAGGATATGCGTGCTTGGGTATAATGCTATTCTTAATGGCAAGTCTCAATAATGTTATGCTCTTCCAATCAAACGCCATTGCCAGCTTTCTCCCTAATTGATAATTAGTTTTTCATATCGTTCACTAGTTGATAAAAATAGCTGCATACAAAAGGGAAAAAAGGCTGCATATATCAAAGAGTAATACCATTTGCTCTCACTGATGGAGTGCTCAAAATGCATTAGAGACCCATTGTTTGTGGTGGCACTAGATGTTGCAAGGTTTAATTTATCCACAATAACACAGTCAAAGCTTTACTCACTTTCCTTTCCTTTCCATTCCTTTCATGTACATAGAACTTTACATTGTTTTCATTTTCCATTTCTCTAGCTGTGACACATTAAAATTGCCATAATTTCTTTTTGGGCTACAGACAACTCTCTGACATGGTCTAAGCCATTGGCTAATTTCTGACAGTTGGGTAAATATTTCCAGTTTGCTTTTGTTTTGGTCATTAGTTTGCATTACATTAGCTCTAATAAATGCTATCACCTGCTTAATGAAGCTTTCTGGCTTCATCATCTTGAAGTGTTATGGAAATTTTGGTAACTCCCTAACCTTGCAAGAGGTTCTGCTTATCAGACATATATCAAGCACATCAAAAAAGTCCTTTGGTTTCAAGTTTGAGAACTCTGCAGAGAGCTTCTCCAGAAGTAGATAATTTGGGTTTTCCACTGGAGGAAGACACAACTGAGATTGTGAACGGAGTTAATTTGCTTGGTACTGGTCTTAAGAATGAAGTGGGTGAATATAATTGCTTTCTCAATGTTATTATACAGGTAGGCCTTTTGCATGTCAGTTTTCCGTTTTGTGATAGCTGTTGGTGCACTTTCATTTCGACAATGTAGCATTTTCCATGGCCTGAACTTTTTTGTTTTTGTTGTGTTTGTATGAGCTCAGTCTTTATGGCATTTAAGACGTTTCCGAGAGGAATTTCTTGGCAGATCTAGATCAGAGCATGATCACTTGGGTAATCCTTGTGTTGTCTGTGCATTATATGAAATCTTTACTGCCATGGACATTGCATCAAAGGATTCCAGGAGAGAAGCAGTAGCTCCTACTTCTCTGAGGATAGCTCTAAGCAACCTATATCCAGATAGTAGCTTCTTCCAGGAGGTAACTTCACCAAGATATGATTGTTCCACTTACCTTTCCTATACAAGATATTTCTTGTGTGGGCAATGAGTAGCATATTCATGTTTGACAGGCTCAGATGAATGATGCTTCTGAAGTTCTGGCAGTGATTTTCGACTGCCTTCATCGTTCATTTACTCATTATTCAAGTATTTCTGATACGGAATCAATGGAAAGCAGTTGCATGGGATCTTGGGATTGTTCAAATAGTACTTGTATAGCACATTCACTCTTTGGAATGAACATTTTTGAGCGAATGAACTGTTACCATTGTGGCCTCGAGTCCAGACATTTGAAATATACTTCCTTCTTTCACAATATAAATGCCAATGCCCTTCGGACAATGAAGGTATCTTCAAAAGGGACATTTCTTTTTAACCTTTAACTATTCATGGAGTTGCTTATTTTCTGCTGGTGGATACATGAGTAAACAATAATGCTTGTTAAGTACCTTAGCTTGATTCCCTTCTTCACTATCCAGGTTATGTGTGCTGAAAGCTCCTTTGATGAGCTCTTAAATCTTGTGGAGATGAATCATCAGTTAGCTTGTGATCTGGAAGCTGGTGGCTGTGGCAAGCTCAACTACATCCATCACTTTCTTTCAACTCCACCCCACGTTTTTATGACAGGTGGCTCAGTTGTTGCTTGTGGAATGTTAATGTTTTTTTCTGTACTCCTTTTTTAGCCTTTTATCTTCCATGTGTTTGATATATGCAGTTCTAGGTTGGCAAAACACATATGAAAGTGTTGATGATATAACAGCAACTCTGGCAGCCCTGACCACTGAGATAGATATCAGTGTTCTTCATCGTGGTTTAGATCCAAAAAGCACCCATAGTTTGGTTTCAGTGGTATGTATATTTGTTTTTGGGATAAAACTCAGTGGTATGTATATGAATAATTATATGTATGGATTGTTTTTTGTATTATAATTATGACTTAGGCCCCGTTCGTATCTCATTTTTTTTTTTTTTAAAAAGGCCTTTTGATAAAACTTGAACTATTCGTATTTCCTTGTTTTAAAAGGAGAAGCTGAAATAAAAAAGTTTTTTAACTTTAAGAAGAAGGTAAATTTTTTGACTTGTTCAGTCAAAGAAATTGGCAGAAAGAGAAATAAAAATTATTTTTTATTATTATATTTAAAGGTAAAATAGCATCTCCTTATGAAAAAATACCTTATTTTTTCAGAATCAACTTCTCATTTTATAAAAGTTATTTTTTTAAAAGGAGATTCGAACAGGCCCTTAAAGAAGATATGGCTTTATAATAGAATGGACACATGCAATATGGAATTATTGAATTAAAGAACTATAATATAAAAGAATTTTGGATTATTGGTTTATTGGTTTATTTTTCATTATTCAAAATTTGAAATAAGATTTGAAAACATAGTTTTTCCCCATTTAAACTTCATATTTTTTTCCTGCTTATTTCTCTATCCCCCACAAAAAAAAAAGTGAATTCCTCCTGAAAGAACTACACAAAACCATGAAGTGCTCATTACTCTCTTATCTAATCTTTTTTGTAAAGTGGGAAGAATGAGTGGAAACATTTTGTTATGCTGCATCTCTTTCGTGTCCATACGTTTACTCAGTAGAACAGGGTGTAAATTCTGCATTAATTTCATATGAAGACATGGTTCAAAATTACTCTCTGCAATCCCAATTCCTGCATCATTTATGTTCCTAATATTTGTTATCTATACTTTTTAGGTTTGCTACTATGGGCAACATTACCATTGCTTTGCCTACAGCCATGACCATGAACAATGGGTTATGTATGACGATAAGACAGTTAAGGTGAGTTACATCTTTAAATGGATTAATACTTCTTATTTTGCCGTTCTTGTTGTGTCTAAAATTTGTCTTCTATGTTCAGCTAATTGGTAGATGGGCTGATGTTCTTACCATGTGTGAAAGAGGGCATCTTCAACCTCAGGTTCTTTTCTTTGAAGCTGTAAACTAGTTTTCTGGTTGAACTGATCAACATTATTTGCTGGACTGAAGAACATTAACTTTGACATGGTTTGGCATTCAACTGGGTATCTTGGTGAGCCCTGTCTTTGCTGACCACTGCTACTTACACAGAAGTGGTTCAGGCAAATAAACTTTCTGGTTTTAGAGATGTCAACAAGTGTTGGTATACGTACCGTGGTTGTGATATAGCATATAAAATTTGTGATATGATTCAGGGTTTTGATGGGAACAACTGGTTCTCAGGGGGGAGAATAATGTATCAACGGATTTTTATGGTAACTGGATGAAATTGGATATTGAAGAGCCCAAATATTGGTGTTTGATACTGAGCTGCTCAACATGATGGATCCATTTTTAAGAGTATCGCATTCATTTCCTCTGTCCATCAAATAAGCAGGTTTGGTTTTGGAAAGAAGCACCACATGTAGAAGTTGCTCTGCTGTGTGCAAGAAGATCTTGTGCTGTTTTCTGATGGAAAGATTGCCCATTTTGGTTGGCAACATATAACATCTGTAGGAGGGGATTTGTTTTGAAAGATTTTTCTGCTCACCCCTCATTCTCCCCAAAAGTATTTTGAGATTCTGTATAGCTTACAATAAGATTGGTTGAAATGACATCTGGTCGGCATCAGGGCTGAAAAAGGAGTGGTTTTTACTGATGTGAATCTATAGGATAAGATTTTCTGTTTCGTGATACCTGTGATGGAACTTGCTGCATACAGGGATTTGAGCAGCAGTAAAATGAGGAGAAGCTTCCATCCTTTAAGTCCGTGTCAGTTTACCATTTTTTTCCCTTCATTTTATTTTATTTTGTTGGGGGGGGGGGGGGGGGGGGGGTAGAAT
>JASKGM010000007.1:2450081-2470870 GCA_034509205.1 Ceratonia siliqua
TATTTATTTTATTATTTTTAAATTAAATATATAATTTTTATCTATTAAAAATTATTAATTTTAAATTTCTTGTGCATATCATTTTTAATAATTTTATCAATCAAAAGTTTTTTTACAGTTTTATAGCCGAACACATTTTCTGATTCAAAAGTCATTCTCATTTACTGCATCCGAACACAAAACAACTTCTCATTCTACTAAAATACATTTCTTTTTAAGAATCAAATTCTTATTTTATAAAAATCATTCTTTTTAAAAAATATCCGGATATATCTAAGTGAAAGCCCATCATTCATTAAATGCAATTTCACCTTTCTTTGTTAAAGTGTTTAACTTTAAATCCTAATAATTAGAAATAGGTACATTTTTTGGTTAGTATAATGCTTCCTTCATTAAATTTGTATACTTTTCATTAAAAAATTATTACATAATACAGAAGAAAATATTATATTTTTAAAAATTTAAAATTTTTTTATATTTTTAATACTATTAATAATGAGAGTATGATAAAACTTGTTCCGTAATTAACCGCCCGACACAGGTCCATTTTTGTGTCCGCTCCAACTAGCCAGTGCCCTTCAACGCCCGCCATTGGAAGTTCACAAAATGACAAAAAGTGCTGTTCTCAAAAGCAGAAGCATCAGACACTGGAGCCCCTCTTTCTTTCTCCCTTTGAAACTTGGGAAGACCCCAGAGGTTGTAATGGCAGAAGAAGAAGAACAGAAGAAGGAGAAGCAGCAGGAGCAACTTAAGAAGCTTGCGTCTTCCTATATAGGTCTAAGCTTCTCTCTTTTTCTGGCAATGCTACCGAAGAATTCACTTCCTTTGCTTCAGAACCTGCAATCTCAGTTGAGGGAGCTTTCAGTGAAGCTTTTTCAAGCTGAAGAGCAGCTGAGGTTGATGAAATCGAGGAGACAAGAAGACTCCAAGGCCAATGCGAGGGTCGTTGAGATTTTCGCCAGCTACCGCAACGCTTGGCAGGCAGAGGAGAAGCGTTTGCTTCACCAAATCGATGCTACCACCGAGGAAATCGCGCATTTGAGGGCCAAAGCTGTGGAATTTGAGAAATACGAAGCGGAATCGAAGGCCCGGATAGAGGAATTGGAGAGGGATGTGAGAGAGAGGGATGAGATGATTAGCTTCATGTCGAGGAGGGATGGAGGGGAGCTTGAACGGGAGGAAGAAGGGAAGGAATTGGGTGGGTGTCAGAGCAGGGACTACAATGGGGGCAACAGTGGAGAGTGGTTTCGGAAGGATTTGGAGGAGTGCGTGCCTGGGACGAATAGGAACGTGGAGGAACTCGAAGTTATCTACCAACAGAGTCAGCAATATCTACAGCAGCTCGGTAATGGATTCGATTCGGAGTTCCTGTCCTCTGCCTCTAAGTTTTGGGCAGAAAAAGCCACCCTTTGGCAGGTTTGAGCAATTTTTGTTTTTTCATTTTCTTTGAGTTTCTTGAGAAAAGGAAAAGGTAATTATGGTAATTAGTGTTCCTAAAAATGAAAAATTTAAAATTCATTTATCAATGTTTACAGAAATGTAAGAGGAACAGGGATTTGTAGAAATGGGGTACTATTTCAACTAATGGTAGAGGAATTCAGATGAGTAATTTCTTTTGGCTAAATGTAAATAAAATATCATTTGCGACGTAAACTAAGCTGGCGTTTGCTTTTGGTATTATCCTTGCTTTTATTCTTTTCAAACGATGACCCGCTGTACGATTCTGGCTCATAAAACCCTCCTATGCTCCCCCTCTGTATATTGTTCCTTCACCATATAGTCAAGCTTCAAGCTTATAGAATGACTGCTGAGTCCAAGATGCCTTCTTCCCTTTGAATTTCAAATAAACTCAGTTAACTTCGTAATGGTTGCTAAGAGGACAATCATTTTGGTGGGCTCGTACAACCAATTCTTATTTGTCTCTTTCTACCTCTTTCTTATTGCAATTTGTCCTTTATGTGTTGATATGTTACTATGCATTGTTTGGTCCACTTTATACACACCAGGCAATAGCAGCTATTCCTTTTCTATGCTCAACATTATTTACTGAACCATCCTTATCTATCTTGTACTGAAATCTAGAGATATCATTCTCCTGTTTATTGTCTATGCTGGCGACATGGTTTTTAATTGCTGAAGCCACTAATAGTATTAGTGAGTATGTATTAAAATAGAATAGCGGGTCTCTTATGAATCTTCTTTCCTCTTCACTACTGCAAATGGCTTACCCTTAGCAAGCATATATTCTTATTTTTCAGGATTAGTTGGAAAATCAGTGCTCCAGTTGTCTACTCTTGTTAATTTCTTTTCATCTTTAGAGTATCTTTTGAAAGAAAAAGATTAGGTACCTCCATATGTCTCTTTCCTCTCTTTGTTCTCTTCTTTTTACAGCCCCTAGAACCGTATTGGGTGGTTCTGGAAGATATCTTTTCTGAGAATCGGCAAGGAAAATTCTCCTGCAATAGGATTATCCAGATTGGCCTGAAATTAGCACTAGTCTGCTTCAACTATTTGACATTGCTGGTCAGAGAACACCTTCAATTCAAAAACCTAGCGGTGGAAGGTGCCAAAGAACTACTCCTACAACCTATAGACCTTAGGATAGGAGGACCAAATGATGACTTTTGTATCTTTAGTAGAAAATAACTCAGACTTAAGTTCATTTGACTCCATAAAGCAGTTATTTTTCAGCCTGAAATAAAAACCATAATATTGGTGGGTTGTCAACTTGTATAAACTATAAACAACTAGTTCTGATCTATAAATGTAACTCTTGCAGGATGTGCAGTATGAATCTCTTGAATCAATGTATAATATGAAGCATTTTGTGGCAAGGTAAATAATTGACTATCTAAATGATGATAACTTCTGCAGCATTTGGTATCAACCTGTAACTAATTGAAGGGTAAATGGTCTTCTTTTACCCAGAAGGGAGTCCCCTTGGAAGGTTGATGGTGATTCAGCTGGAGTTTCGTCTAAACTTAAATTACTTGAACAGGAACTATTAAATCTGGAGAAGACTGGTAAGGGTGAGGTATCAAAGGTGCCATCCTTGATGAGGAAGCAGGCGAAGAGATATCAAGCTCTTTCAGGAAAGATTGATGATTTATGCAGAACAATAGTAAGTTAACTCCTGCTTTATTCCTTCTATTGCTTTTGTTGCCATCTTGTTATCATCTATAATTTTGAAATCCTAATCATCCTTTAGTACTTTTGTTTGAAACATTTAACTCTCCAATTACTATTCTTTATCACTTGGTTGTTTAGAAGTTTCTGTCTGTTAACATGAGTGTCAAGAACCCAAAATAAAATTCATAGGCAGATTCTCACAATTACTTCATGTCCTAGAAAAGTCTATGGAGGACAAGGAATCTTGGCGATGCTCTAATAATGAATTGCCTGTTATGTCAACCAGCTGATATAATTGATGAATGGTCCCATATTGGTGCTTGCATGTATGAATGCCAACTTTATGCCAACACAGTTCATCTATTTCTCTTACCCTGACACCCTCTCCCTTTTTTAGCAGGAAAGTGATCACTGTGAAGCTACACTAAGTACAGAATTTCGAACGCAAAGGCAAACAGAGTTTTTACTTGAAGCATTTCGACTTCAACAGCGGGCATCTGAAACTGGGCAGAAGCTGATGGCATTCCAATGTGAAATTGGAAAGAGCTATTACAGGGATGAGTTAGGGAGCACAAGGCGGTCAGTGGACTCCATTAGGAACAACTTGAAAGAAATCCAGAGAAATTTGGAGATATGGTTGGCCAGAATTATTGGAGATCTTGAAGGGATTCTGGCAAGGGATGGTGCTTCTCGTGCAAGAGAATATTATATTTCTAGATATCCTTTTATTCAATAGTATCTCAGAGACTGGTAGCCTCACCTCTCAAGTCTCAACCTAACAAATAATTAGCTCTTCTGGTATGTATATTTATCCAACCCATAAAAGTGGTTGTTGGATATCCCACTGAAATGAAGCACGCCACTTCTGTTTATGGTGGCATGGCATCTTAAATGCACCTGTCAGTTTGCAGATGGAACAACACACGTGTAACAAAGAATAACTGCAAACATTGATCATATCACGAATCGAAGAAGAAATCAACCTTTTTACGTAAAGATGATGTTATGTTGGATAATGGATCCATGATGGTTGATCCCATCCATGGATCAATATATATATATATTTTAAATTTAAAAAAGAGTTACGAGATGGTTAGAAGTTATCGAACAGCCTACAGTTACAGACAGAGGAGAGAGAAGATGTTAGGAAAAAGGCTGAAACTCTTTTTTGAGTTCTAAGAAGTGCTCAATGGCTCCGATATAATCCAAACTCTTTTTTGTTGTTTGTGCTACTATGCACACTGGACACACCGTTTGATTAAAACGACATATTTATTATTTTATTAACATATGTGTCGCCTGTGTTGGGGATGAGTTGGTCTGGTGTCGGGATCGGAGGACGGGAAGGTCCAGCCAGTCATGTCTTGCAAACGTTGCAGTTAAAAACTGGGTGTGTCTTTGTACTGGACTAATTAGGCATACACCGGAGCCAATTTGGGTATCAACAATTAGCATCATAATATGAGTTAAAAATAAAATCAAAAGAATCAAGAATTTTTTAATACAAATATTTAAAAATAAATAAATAATTCTTTTGATTATTTTCTTTCTTAGATTTTTAAATCAACTACTCTGAGAGCGTGGATGACTCCAAAGCATAGTAAATGCCTTTTTCTTTTCTGCAAAATACTCTTTACCTCCATTAAAATTTTTAAATTTGTTTGAATGAAACTTTCTAAAGGATTACTACTCTTGCAAAAAGAATCTCACAGCTTCTCACCAAAGCTTTATTTGAGAAGTAGAGATAAGTCATGAGGTAGTAGGACTTACACAAATTTACATAGGCGACGAAGACTTTGGTAAGAAATTGTAAAATTATATTTTATAAGAGTAGCAATTCTCGTGTACAAATATCCCTATCACTTTGTTCTGATTAATCCCATTCCTCATATTTTGTGATTAAATAAATTAAAGAAGATAGAGCAAACGTTAACGTCAGAGCCAAAGACAATAATGACAATCTTGCATTCACCGCCAGCAGCTAAATAGATTGACAAGCAGGCCCCTACATGGCCTGCTTCGTCTCTGTTTTAGATTCAACTCACTGGAAGCTTTCCTCCATGGCGGATGATGATCATCCAGTCTTCACAGACAACGTCACCGTCCTCCTAATCGCTATGGGGTCAGCCGCTTTTGTGGTCACAATGTACCATCTGATAGCCGTTTGCTTGTGCAGCCAGCAATTCACAGACCAAAACCCAGAACAACCACCACCACCGCATCGGCATCTACTCCCCGGAACACCGCAAACACCGAGCATGTTGGAGACTTCGGTGGCACGTCTGATTCCAGCCTACAAGTACGAGAAGAAGATCGATGTGGCAGGTGAAGATGGCACTTGTGCTGTGTGCTTGGGAGATTTTGAGGAAGGTGAAGAGTTGCGAACGTTGCCGGAGTGCATGCATTCTTTTCACGTACCATGCATAGATACGTGGCTTTATTCTCATTCAAGTTGCCCCATTTGCCGTGCTGATGCCACGCCATCTCCGGCGGCGCTCCACCGTGGGCCAGATTTTGTTCCCGGTGAATCAGATGGAGATCATCGTATAGATGTTGTGCAAAATTCTATGGTCCAAAGTGGGTTGGTAGGACGGTGAAATGTCGCCTTACCATATATTTGCTTAAAAGCTCCTAAAGAGAGTAGTTGAGCTCAACTAGTTTTGATTTTCTTTTTCAAACTCAAGTTCAAGTGATTTATGGTGTCAGTCATTTATTAGTGTAATTGGCACAAATTAAGGATACTAAGATTTTGTTTGAGAATATTATGGTTTTCCTAATTTTTATAGAATTTTTTTGGTAACATAAAAGATATTTTAATTATGGAAATATTAAAAAACTAATTGTAACTTGAACACATATCATTTCAACTGAAGCCTAACTCTAATTTCTTCTTAGTTCTTATTAGCAGGTATATAATAAAAGTTGGTAGGGCATATATGAGATATTTGTTGCATGGAAGTTGACACCTCACTTGTAATTATATTAATAGCTCATCAAGTTAGGTAGTGCGGTGGGGTGTGCGAGGCTGGAGTTATGGAAAGCCATGTGTATACATACTTCTATGATATATCAATTGCCCTTTCAGTTGGACATTACAAGTATTCAGCGATGTACGTACCAATTTATCACTCGACATCTAAAGACAGCCATGTGATCGAATCTCCTCGATTTTACAGGTGATTCAACATGTTCAGAAACGAGCGAGAAAAGCTAGCAATAAATGGGTATTCATCTTCAATCTTCTGTATTTCACGTCCAACTTATAAAGATATAAAAGTAATAGCTGATATCAGGATTAGGATCATCATCTGTTTTCTTAAAAAGCAATACCTCATGTTGAATCTTATTTATTACTTATTTATTCTGAAAACAAATAATTGCTGCCTAATAGCAAGAAAGACTGACGGGCATTCTCTGAGATGAATTTAGGTTTCTTGTGTTCCTAAAGAGAAATACCAGTCTTACATAAATAACATCCTCATAAACCTCACAAAAACTCTTTCAACCATTCAATAAATGTATCCTAACATAAACTAAACAAAATGAATGGTGATAAATGACTATGAGAGACTTTTGTAAACTTTGTGATAATACTATTTATATAAGACTAGCATTTCTCGTTTGCTAAACTCCAATCAGGAGACCTTAACATCTTTGTTCTAAGACTTTTAAGCATTTCAGGCTATGATTGTCACTCTCTGTTTTGATGCAGCATTTTTTACAGGTATGCAATACAAGATAACAAAGCCAGAAGTTTGTACTTGGCTGAAATTTCCAATTTTCTGAAAACAAATCACAAATGTATGTCTGAACTCTGGAAATATATTTCACCTAAAGAATACCCTCATAGCAGAAAACGAGCACATCATATGCACACATGGTAAGGAGAACGAAATAAGATCAATCAATCAACTGAAGTAGGTTAAAAAGATTGGAAGTTGAAACAACTTCAATCATACCAGATACAAATTTTCAAGTTTCCGTCCCACTGCATCTGCTACATCCAATTCCAATACTACCATAGTACAAGTACAGTTAACTAAACTCAAACAAACATTTGATTCATCGCATATAAATACGATATATAGGATAGTGCCAGATCAAACAATGCAAATGTTTATTTGAAAACACTTCGAAACTTGTAGCACAGAATCACAAAGCTAAGACTAATGTAAATGTTGTCAAGCAGCCAACCCTGCTTCTTCCAGCAGCTGTTTCACCTTAGTGATGTAATCATTCATTGCTTCCTCTTTGGATTTCCCTGCCAGAAAGTAATATATTGTTATAAGACTAAATTACCGAGGAGCCACATCAATTGGTCTAGCTAGCTTTCAAGATTTTTACCTTCAACAGCCTTCCATGCATCCCATTTAGCTCTGTCCCTCATGTTGAAAATTCCAGGACGACCTGAAAATCATGCACACAAATTCATAAACATAAAAGAAGAATCCAAGTGTATATAGAATTGATGGGGGGAAAAAAAGACTGCCCTTTTGAGGGAAGGAGAAAGAATTCAATAGTCGAAGTTATTGAATCCTATTTGTTAAAAGAGCACTCACTGGTGTTGACAGGTCCAACAGTGGCTTGCTTGTACAATCCATATAGGATAAGCTTGTTTTCATTTGTTGTATTCTCAGGAAGAGTCTTGGCTTTCTCAGCATGCTGCTCAAAATCCCCCTGCATGACAATGTCCCAATGCATGTGATGCTTAAATTTGCATGTTCTCACATTAAATTATTAGAATATTGTAATCCATGAAATTAAAAAAAAAAAAAACCAAATTGATTTTGTAAGCAAAACATGCAGCATGCAGTAGTTCAACATTCCAAACATAAACTTAGATAAATTCTGATACTACCTAAATTATTACCAAAACAATCCAAGTTGACTACAAGTTGAATATCATAGCCTGAGTGTCAACATGCAGTTCTATTGAAACAGATTTCATAGTGGCAACACAAAGGGCTAATTACATTGTTTCAACAACAGGATTCTTTCCACAATTTCATCACATATTTGCTACAAGCATTCTACAAAGCAATGTTTAACCAAGGAGTCCTACAATCGTAGATGCACGAACTTAAATTAATTCCCTGCTAGACGTTATAAACAATTTAATTCCAATTAAGTTTTTCAGTATAACCAGAATTAGTATTTTGAAGCCTAACTAAAAATTGCAGATCAAAGGATTCCAGCTATAGATTATCAGTACCTGCAGTTAAAGGTCACAGTAAAAGTACCACACAGACAGAAGCACTACTTTTCATGCACCATACTTCAAAAATGACAGTGTATTCGTATCATTATCTATTACTTATTTTAGTAACTCCATTTATATTAACTGCACTTTACTTTTATGTTTCTGAACAACCTAACTCACATTAAAACCCTACTTTAAAACTTTTTTATAAAGATCATTTGAAATAGAATTTATGTCTCATTATCAAAAGTTTTTTCACAATTTCAATCCTTTTATCAGTAATATTTCAACATATATGCTCTTTGCTAATTAATATCTAATGCATCACATATTTAACTTTTAAGAAATTACTCATATATCAACGTACGTATCGTATCGAATGGTATCAGTGCATCAACATAGCTTTTATTGCCTATCAACTTTTCTTTATTCAACAGAAATACAAATTTGATGACGAAATCGAGTTTTATGTTCTGAAATTCAAAAAAATTAAGGATACTGCTTCTCCTGAAGCAGAAAACAGTTCCATGAATTTCTTTTCTAACTTCACTACAAGTCTACAAAATACCCGCGCAGCAAAATAAAGAAAAAAAAAACGCTTTTTCCCAGAAATTCATTACCCAGAACTAACTAAACAGTGACAGAATCACTTGTGATTGATTGCGGAAAAGAAAGCCAAAGAGCAACAGATCTGAAAAAGGAATCGCCTAAAGAAAAATAATTAAATAAAAAACAGAACCGCACAAGGAAAGGCGTGGATCTGAGCTAAATTCCTTGGTTGTTCAGAAAAAGAAGGATTGAACTGATGTGAAGTGAATAAAAGATTGATGAATAAACGTTGAAACTTAGGAAAATAGAGTCTGAGGAAGCAGACCTGCAAAGCCATTTGGTAATCTGAGATGGAGCCTGATCTGGTTCTCGAGCTTCTTGCCTGTAGACGATAGCAAGCGTTACGTTCGAAGCGTATTTATAATGTCTGTCTGGACTCTCCGGTCTGGGCCTGGTGAACGGTGGTGGGAAGAACTTTGATCTCTCAATACCCACTAGCGAATCATATGCTTCCACGTAGGCATATTCCCCCACCCCCTCTTGAAAATTAAATTCCAGAACCAGAATCAATATTTTTTTATTAATTGAAGGAAAAACAATATATATATATATATATACACGGTGCCCAATTGTTTTGAATTTTTTTCAATTTTAAATGACGCAAAATTCACATTGTAAATATATGATTTTGACAAGTTATTCAGTTATTTGCATATATAGTTGTTTAAAAAGGTTATGACACTTATAATGTATATATTCTGTTTAATTAATAGTGGTATTAATTATTAAAAAAATATTTAAATTTATTTAATAATTAATCATAATACTCCTATTATCTTAATTATATTTTTTATTTCTTAATTTATTAAAGTTGGATGATAAAGTGTCATAAATTTTTTAAACAATTATATGGTTTGATTGGACGACACTACCGTGTCATAAATTTTTGTGGGGACAATTATATGGTCAGATTTGCCTTTGGGAGATGGAAGATGGATAATTTTAAACTGATAATAAACTTAAAATAATTATAGTATTTAAAATAAAATTAAAACAATTATAATTTTAATTTTAATAAATTAAAAGATCAAAAAATGTAATTAAACTTAATATTAATTAAAGACTTTAACATTCAAATGAAATTGTTTGTTAGGCTCCAATTAACATATTTTTGTCACGAAACAAATAGGCTTCCCCCGCTGGTGTTTCCATGGACTTGGTTACTAATATGAATCATAGAACGATTTCTTCTGTTACTTGTCCTTGCCCTTGTCTCATCTGAAGATTCACATGAAATAAAATCAAATGCAATTATAATAAAAAAGCTGACTTGTATTAAGGGGTGTTTGGATGGGCTTATATTTTTATGTAGGTGTTTTAAATAAAAGTAATTTTTAAAAAAAAACATATATTTAATGTTTAGATATAATTATATAGAAATGATTTTACTGAAAAAATCAAATATCTTGCGTTTAGATGTAAAAATATAAAAGTATTTTTGAACATATAAAATTATTAAAATGACATATAAAAATATTTTTTAAAAAATTTATGAAATCTTTTAGGGATGTATGTGTTTAAAAAAATTTTTCTCTCTTCTATTATACCTAATTATTTTTTAAATATCAAATCTTAACTTCTAAAATAATCAATTTTTTTACTTTTTTAAAAAAACACTTTTAAAAAAATTCCACTCAAACACCTAAAAAATAGAAAAACACTTATTTTTTAAAAAATAATCCGCTTTTCCAGGTAAAAAAGCGGATCCAAACGGTGGGCGAGCTTATGTATCTGGAGGTTAACAAACCTTGAATGGTGAGCGAGGTGCTGTGTACTTTTATTATGGGTAAGGATATTTGTATATTATTTTTTATATTATTATTTATTACATTATTATTATTATAATATATTATTTTATAATATATTAATAATTAAAAAATATCTATAAAACTTATTTATAAAATATTTTATACAATTAATATTATTTTTATATAATATATCATTCATATGTTCTTTTATCATGTTATAAAAAAATACTTGTCATTTTTTTATATTATTTTTATATATTTTTTGTATATATTTTTTTATTATTTATTATTATTAATATTTTATAATATGATGTGACCGTATATATTTTTTTATATATATTATTTTATTATTATATATTACTTATTATTATTTATTATTATTTATTTTTTATAATTATATTTTTTTAATATTAATTAAATTTTTTTATATAATATATCTTTTAAAAATTTTTAAATTTTTTTTATATTTCTTATACTATTCATCCATAATTTTTTATTTATTATTCATTTGTTAAAAATTTTTTTAAAAATTAAAATATATAACATAATAAATAATTAATTAATATCAAAAAATTAATAAACTTCTCTTACCGTCCATATTTTTTCGGGTAAGGGACATCAATAATTAAAAATAAAATAAAAAAATTATATACGAATTTCATTTCCCAATAGATAATCATTTCATACGCTGCCTACTGTGTACCTTCACTACAGACTTGGCTGAGAAATAATCGCGTCTTCCTTCCTGTCGTTAGCCTCCACAAACAATGTTAATAATATAATTTCATAGTTTCTAAAATTTTCAATTACAATAATTTTGGAGAAATTAAATCATTTATTATTATATACTCTATTAAAATTTCATACAATTTATAAAAATATATTAAATTGATTACTTTTATCCTTCCACTTTATTTCTTTATTTATTTTAAAGATCTAACAAAGGAGACGTGAAATTGCCAATTAACCTCTATTCTTTTCCATAACTTTGCTTCTTTTTTTTTAATCCCTTCTACTATAATCTTAAAAGCAAATCAGCAAAAAATATATCTCTGAGGCAAAGGCCAATCTTATATTTCTCAGCATTACTCGTAAAAAAAAAAGGGAATCTTAAGGCGTGCAAAATTAAGACAGCAATTATGAACACAATCAGAACAAAATATTACGGCAATTGGCAAAAACGAAATAATCCAGACACACAGGAGTTCCAGCAACAGACTAGAAATTAATAACAGTTCAAAAGATTATAGATGATTTAGGTTTTAAACTAGAATGTTCTTAATAAAACTAAGGGTGCTAAATCTGGAACAAAAAGTCATGATCATCTATTAAATGGATAACAAACCGGCTGCTGAAGCTCATCACTTCTTTTCTTCCTTTTCTGCTTCAGCTGCCTTCTTCAGCCTGGCACCTATATGGCGTTGGTTTGTGCGTTCAAGACGAAGCTTGTTATAAGCCTTAAATGCCTTCATCTCATCTGTAACCTTAACAAGCTCCACAGATGGCTTCTCCCTCGTAATCGGTAAGTATGGACCCTGAACTTGAGTGGCATTTGCAAGTTCCTCAGGAGTAGAATCACCAGCCTGAAAAAATAAAAGGTCATAGATATGTCAAGCAGTACCCTTTTTTTTTCGCCTTCTTTCCCAGGAAGGAAAATGGTCATCACAATCAACAATTCAACATATTAACATTTTAACTTTATAATTACCTTGGACTTGCGTGCACGCCTTGGGAAGACAACCAACTTAGCCTTGTATGTTTTCAGCCTCTGGACATTAGCTTGCAGACTTTCCAAAGAACGGTTCTGGCGTCGATGATCAACAGCAATGCCTATGGTTGAAGCAAGCTTTTTGGGAATACCAGCAGCCTATGATATAGAATTAAATAAATATACTATAAGAAAGATTAATTAAAGGGAATTTTTTAATGTTCTACATAGTTTTCTTATGTAATTATGAATTTGGATCCCCTCATGCATGAAGGAATCATGTTATCCGACAACCGTTGGATGGAGGAGCAGACAACCCGAGCAAGGGGCTAGTAGCAAGGATGGCCATGGCCCATCATGGCTGTCCATGCTAACATGATCCCCTCATGTACACAAGGGGATCTAGGTCCTGTAATTACTGCCTAAAAAGATTTAGGCTTCTTTATCTTGAGACTAGGAGTTTCAACCATAAACAAATAGGGAGTTAAATTTAATGGGGAATAACTTGGCACTTTTTCTTCTAGCATATTTCAAAAATACCTATCATATATGGCAGAAGTGAAATATACAAACACTGACAACCACATTGGAATTGTAAGAGTATGGCATAATTTGGTTGTCAATAAGGCAGATCAGAAAATGAAATAATACTAATATGAACTGTTGCACTGGAATACAACTATCTTTTAAATAGATATATTTATTAAAAATGAGCAAGAAAAGCATAGATAATTTGCTCTACTTCTTTCCCATAGTAAGAGGCACAAATAGAAAAAATGGTAGGGGTTCCCTATTTAATATTTATTACTTCAGAGAATTATGTAGCAACTTCAGGATGACAACTAAAAAAGTTATAAATCTCTAGTCCATTGATATTTGATAGCATAAACAGAACAAGAATATAACATAACAAAGGGAGGGGGGTCAACAAACAATGTATACCTTCAGTTCTTCAAGGGAAAATCCTCTGCCAGCTCTGACTTTCATGTTGTATTTCAAAGTTTGACCATGAACAATAGGTCTAAGAGGTCCAGATGTAGGCCTAGGGAAAATCTTAACAGCTTTCTTTTGCCGAGCTAAAGATATAATCACCCACATATCAGTATTGGTTCAAAGTGATAATTATAACAGAGTTAAGAAAAATCAAAAAACCCATATAAAATTACCTAATCGTCTTCTTGTCTTCCGTGCTGGTTGATTGAACCAAGTCTTCACATAGTTTTGCCAATGCTTCCGGAAGTGCCCACTCGGGATAACATTATTATGCTTAACCATGACTTACCTACTAATGACAGTCACAGCAACATTTAAAAAAAAAAATCCGCGTAAGATTATATAAGCACGACCATATCAGTCACAACCCCCAAATACTAGACTAGTCTCGCTAAATCTATCCACACTTGATGTAAATTAGGAGAAAAAATGTTAGAATGATCCTATAAAGAAAAAATGAATTTGTTTGGTCGCAGTTAAACAAAGAAGGGAGGAAATGCATTCTATCTACATTGACAATAACCCTTTCAAAGAAACAGGGAATGAAACTTGTTAAATGCAGGAGAACTAAAATCTCGGAAAACCATCAGTGATAAAATTTCAAAAAGAAATGAAGATCTTCAAGCAAAAGCATGCCAAGTTCTCAACAATAATGAAAAAAATGGGTAGAAAAATCGAACATTGAATCGAAGAAAGTAGAAGAAAGTATTGTAGACTGAGAAGAGAGTAGAGGTTTCAACTACCTGGGGCTTCTTCACACGCCGGAGCAGCTCTTGCAGCTAGGGAAGCACGCACGGGAGTTGCCAAGAGGCTCAATGCTAGGTTTTAAAGGAAGCACGGAAATCCTAAATTGGACGGCTCGGATTGTATCATCATCTACGGCCTCTTTCTAGGTTTAGTTATTAAGGGCCGGGCTTTAGTTCTAGTCCGGGTTTGTACCTAAACAACTATTGGGCTTCAATAATTACTTCTAAAGAAAATCTATTTTTTGAACTATCACTACTGTACGAACTGTAACCAAGAGATCCAAGCAGACAATCTATAAATTGGAATTCAGCTGCAAAATCAAATCGATATCTAGGGCCTCTTTCTAAATTTAGTTATCTTGGGCCCCGCCATTAGTTTAGGTCTGGGTTTGTTCCTAAACAACTCAGAATTAATGTTACAGTAGTAGTTTTTTTTCCCTGAATAAAAATAAAAAATTTTGCTAAAACTTTACTAGTCAATTATTAATTTATGAACTAATATTTTTTACATATAATTAAATTGGTGTGAAATATTAATTCACCCCCATTTTTGTAGTAGTATCATTTTTATTTGAGTATTTTCTCTTCTATTATAAAAATATACAAATATTTTTTTACAAGTTAAAAAATTATTATAATTTAAATTAAATTTAAATTAAATAATTTATATATCTAAAATATTTCATAAAAATCTTTAAAATTTTTTATTATTGATTATAACAAAATTTTAAAAATTATATGATGTGTTTGGACTATTATATATATTTATTATTAATTATAAAAAAATTTAAAAATTATTTAACTTATTTTTATTTTTTCTTATACATAAATATTATTAAAAAGAAAGAAATAAATAAATAATTTGAGTTTTATAAATTTTTTTATTTTTTTATAAAAGATATTTTATACATATAAATAACTTAACTAAGATTAAAATTATAATTAAATTAAATTATAATATTTTTTTAATTTTTAAAAAAATTTATGTATATTTTTATAATAAAAAATAATTATGTAATTAAAGCATTAGTTTATTTATTTATTTTTTTTTGACAACTTCACATATAATTTAATTGAGTCTTACTATGCTACATTTTTTTTGTTTACCTACTACCACATTTTCTTTGTTTTTTTTTTATTTTTTTATATTATTTAGTTATTTTTTATATCTGATAATTTTTTAAAATTTTTTTTCATTTGTTGAACAATAAAAAATTACAATATTACTGTTTGAAAGATATTGTTTAAAATTATTGTTTAAAGAAAAAATAAAAATATTTCAAAATATTTTAAAAAATTATCAGACATAAAAAATAATAAATATTTTATAAAAATTAAATGATGCTATAGTATATCAACCCAATTTAATTTATAAATAAATTTGCTAAAAGAAAAGAAGGAAGAATATATACCTCAACCTCATCTATAAAGTGTGCACCCAGTAGAGTCCCAAAATCTCACACTTTCTCATACCTCACATGTATACGTTAAAGTTGTGCTTCAGTGTTCTCTTCATACGTTCATCCATTGATGCAAGAAAAACGATTCAAGGAAACCATTTCCTCATTCTATTACTTTATATTTCAATTTTTAAGAAAACCAAAGCAATAATAGGCCTTACTTGCTGTCGGTGCTAATTAATTTATTTATATATTGAAAATGCCATTCAACGTCAGAACCGGACTTTATCTCTCATTATTCCTTTTCTTTCTGAGGTAAGGGAGAGGGACTCGTCTCCCATGGGGATGCTGGAGCTGATCCAACTCACGGAAGCTGGAAAATCACCTGAAGAAGAAGGAGCCGGTGACCGCCTTGTTGCACCGGACCCCCATCCTCCACTCGACGCTACTATTCAGCCGCCTCTCGATGAGCTCGATTCTGATTCGCAAGAGGTCAGCTCCATCTTCCCCCGTTCTTTCAACAACCGTTGAAATTTCTTTTTCTAAATCCTAGTAACAGAACTTCTTTCCAGATCAATCGAAAGAAATAATTTCTTTCGAATAAATGTTTAGAACTGCAAGTTGAAACCACATATTACCTTCCGCAAACTCAGTCACTTATTTCAATTCGGTTTTTAGTGTAAAGTGTAAATCGTGTTATGATTGGAATTGTTAGAGGTTAATTAATTAGTAGTTTATATTCTAAAACCTAATTTTATTAAATTATATCCATGGAAAAAATCAAACTCATGAATTTTATTTGTTGAATTATTTTATGAGTAAGTGTGGTGTGTGAAATGATATGTTTTATTATTTAATATAATACGATCGATAATATAAATAATTTTTATAATAAAATATTATTATAAAAATAAAAAAATTCTCTATTAATTAGACTTTTTGTTGATGGGTAAAAAAGTTGATAAGAATAATAATATTTATACAATTTTTTAAATATTTTATTTTATTATATATATTATTCATTATTAATATTATTTTATAATATATTAATATATAAATATCATTTTGAGTTAGTTAAAATGTTAGAAACAAGCAAACTATTCTTTATAATTTATATACACTTGATGTGCTTTAAAATGCATATAAATAGTTAAAAAATAATTATTTAAGAATGTTGTTGAGGCATTATATTTCTATAGAGTGTATTCTAATATTCAAATTCTTATTTGGTTGGGTTGGGTTGTCAAGAATCAGTTTACAAATAATGTCCACTTCATAATAAATTTTTTGTTAAAAATTATTAAAATAGCTGTGCTCGTGTTCTAATATTTTTCTCTTCATACCCATTTTATTTGACGTGTTGAGAAATTAGAAAAAGGTGAAATGGTGTAGATTGGAGTCTCACATAAACATTTTTGGTATTCAAGATTAAAAGAAGTATCATTCGTTCAGCAGTTCATTGGCTCGTTTTTATTATGATTCTGCAAAAATCAATTATCTGCATCAAAATATGCTAAAAATCTAATAGTCATTGAAGTTTTGAAGCTGTCTAAAAATTTAAAATTTAAAATAAAAAGTAAAAAAGTATTTATTTATTTTTTAAAATAAAAATTATAAGAAAAATAAAAAAAATAAAAAAATAAAAAAGTACTAGCAATAATAACATATAAAACACCCTTTTAAAAATAGTGCAAGAAAAGATATAAGTACTCAAATAAATTTAAACAATAATTTTTCCCTGAAATGAATCTCTGTCTCTTACATATGGAGCCTTGAACGGTTACAATGTATTTCTAACTTTTTTGTTGCGTGCGTATTCCCGTGTATTTTTTTTTCTCATATAACGTTCAACGTGCTGAACGGATAGTCCAACTGGACGCACGATCCGCACGCGGAATACCAGCCTTGTATGGGTAAACGCCTAAAATGGGGACCTGGCCTGGGATTTTTTTCATCCTTTTTAAAAAAATTCTCCTCCAGAAAAGATTCCACCCAAAGCCTGAGATTCGCGTCCCTAGAATGTATGGAAGCGCCCTCTTTGGATAAAAGGAGTCCCGCACGTGAGTACGTCACTGGGAGTGAGAGAATATGTGTTATTCATAAGGTGGTAAATTTGCTGTGTGGAAGGGAAAAAATGGCCGTCTTTTCTTTTCCGCTATCTTTCTTCCTCTCAGATTCAACACTGCAACTCTATACACATACTGGAGCTTTCCAACCTCGTTCGATTACACAATGGTGGATATTATATACTTCATTCTGAAAGTATTTGCAATGCCATGGTCTGTTCGATCACGATCTGGGTCGTTATGTTGATTTAGTTTTAAGCATTTCATTTCTGTTTTTTTTTTCTTTTATGGGAGGGGTTGTTATATTTATCTTTGATCATCCCTGATCCCCGTCCAAGAACTGCATGCATTTTCTATTTGTTATCCTTCTGCAAAGCGTGGACAGACCCATCTTTGTATTCGAAGTTTTACCTTCATCTACTTGTTTAGACGGATCCTGTTGTTGATTTTGTGAATGAACGGACGAAATTTTGCTGTTAGAATTGACAAAGCACCAAACTATCCGTGAAGTGTTCAGTTGTGTGATTTTTTTTTACTTTCATTTGATAGCTTAAAGCACCAAACTATCTGTGAAGTGTTCAGTTCTGGTTTTATGTTTATTAATTTGAAAACCCTTCTTCTGGGTGCAGAAATTAAGGTCTACAGCTAATAGACAAGCTAGTACTGCAATGGGGCAGTACAATGATATTCACTATGTGACCGTCGGTGGATTACCCTCCCCCAGGGCAAATAACGTGAAGAAAGTTTCTGTTCTTCCTCTCATATTTCTCATCTTCTATGAGGTTTCTGGGGGCCCTTTCGGTGTGGAGGATACTGTACAGGCTGCAGGCCCTTTGTTAGCGCTGCTTGGCTTCTTGGTTTTCCCATTCATATGGAGTGTTCCCGAAGCTTTAATTACTGCAGAGATGGGCACCATGTTCCCTGAAAACAGTGGTTATGTGGTTTGGGTTTCTTCCGCGTTGGGTCCGTATTGGGGGTTTCAGCAAGGTTGGGTGAAATGGCTAGGTGGGGTAATTGATAATGCCCTGTACCCGGTTCTGTTTCTCGACTATTTGAAGTCGGCAATCCCTGCCTTAAGTGGTGGCTTACCAAGAACTGTTGCATCCTGGGGTTTGACATTAGTTCTCACTTTATTAACCTATAGGGGTTTAACCATTGTGGGATTCGCTGCTGTTCTATTAGGAATTTTCTCACTCCTTCCTTTTGTGGTTATGGGATTTTTGGCAATTCCAGACTTGAAACCCTCAAGATGGTTAGTGATGAATCAGAATGATGTGGATTGGAATTTGTATTTGAATACTCTATTTTGGAATCTTAATTATTGGGACTCCGTAAGTACCCTTGCTGGAGAAGTGGAAAACCCAAAGAGAACTCTGCCAAAGGCTCTTTTTTATGCTTTGATCCTTGTAGTTCTAGGGTATTTCTTCCCACTTCTAATTGGTACTGGTGCTGTTTCCCTCAATCGGGAGTTGTGGACTGATGGATACTTCTCAGATATTGCTAAGATCATTGGAGGAGTTTGGTTGAGATGGTGGCTTCAGGCAGCTGCTGCAATGTCAAATATGGGGATGTTTGTTGCTGAAATGAGCAGTGACTCCTTTCAACTACTTGGGATGGCTGAGAGGGGAATGTTGCCTGAGTTCTTTAGCAAAAGATCTCGACATGGAACCCCTCTTGTAGGAATATTATTTTCTGCCTCAGGTGTAATTTTACTATCATGGCTGAGCTTCCAAGAAATTGTAGCTGCAGAAAACTTCTTGTACTGTTTTGGAATGATTTTGGAGTTTATAGCATTCATATTGTTGAGGATCAAACACCCCAATGCATCTCGGCCTTACAAGGTACGGGGCGGAACAGCCGGGGCAATTCTAATGTGTTTACCTCCTACGATATTGATTGGCGTTGTGCTAGCTTTCTCAACCCTCAAAGTAATGGTGATAAGCCTCATTGCCGTGGTGATTGGCCTTGTGTTGCAGCCTTGTCTCAAATTTGTTGAGAAAAAGAGATGGTTGAAGTTCTCCATTAATGCTGAGCTCCCAGATCTTGACGATCAGGGGAGCGCTCATTCTTTGATAGACTAATTTATTCTGATTCAAGAGAGTTTGTTAAGAAAGACTGGAAACTGAGTTACCTACAGGGCTTCCCCGACGAAGATGATGAGAATTTTAGGCATAATAGTCTCTGAATGCAACAAGGGAAGCTTTGTATCCTATCAGTTTATAGCACTTTAGTTGATAACAGTATATTGTCAGCACTCAACTCTGCCTGGTCCAATATGAAGAACCTCAGCTGATAACAGAATATATACATTATAAATGTCATAAATTTTTTAAACAATTATATACAAATAGCTGAATAACTTGTCAAAATCATATATTTACAATGTGGATTTTGCCTTATTTAAAATATAAAAAATATTCAAACCAATTGGACACCATATATATTCTCTCTTTTTTTTTTCCTTCAAAAGAATTGATTCGCTAGCGGAAAAATTTAATTGATTCTAGTTCTGGAATTTAATTTTCAAAAGGGGGGGAATATGCTTACGTTGTTGAAGCATATGATTCGCTAGTGGATATTGAGAGATCAAAGTTGTTCTCACCAGTCTTATCTACTAAAAAATTTAATATTATTATAATAAATATTTTGATATATATATATATATATTTTTTTTTAAATTTAATAATTAATTTTAAAATAAAGTATATTACAAAAATAAATAATAATAATAATAATAATACTGTATTACTAAAAATATTTTTCTAAATTAGAAAGTTTAGAGAGACATTATAAATATAAAAAATTTTATTTTGTTTTATCTCTCTTATATATTTTGTAACTATTATATATTATAAAATAACAATAATAATAAATATAAAAATAATAGATAAATAATATTACTCTGTTAAAAATACTAATTCAAATTATAACAATTTGCATAATTCAAGTTAACATTTTTCATTACAATAATTTAGTACTTTTTAGTATTAAAATAATTTTATATCTGTAATTATATAAAAACTATTTATCATAATTTTATGGATCAGAAATTATTTTTCTTTTAAATTATTTTACTATAAAAACTAGATATTTATATTAATTAAATTTTTTTAAAAAAAATTCAATGATGAGCGAATTACAAAAAATAAATAATATTATTTACAGGAGGAGTGAGAAGTGAGAAGAAAGA
>JASKGM010000007.1:2470970-2504407 GCA_034509205.1 Ceratonia siliqua
CATTTATAATTTTTTTTACTATTCATTTGTAACTTAAAAAATTCTGTAAAAAATACAAAAACATCTTTAAAAATTCTAAAAAAAATTTATGATATAAAACTTAATTAATTGATTTTAAAAAATTAAAAAAAATTAAAAAAAAATCAAAAAAAATATAAAAAAAAAAATTAGAAACTCCCCTACCGCCCACTAATGTGGGCGGTAGAGGAGTACTTTCCTACTATTATATTTTGAGAAATAAAGAAATTATATTCGTAGAGAAAGAAGATACAAGAGAGGTGGATTTATCCTCCTAAGAAAAAGAACAAGCAGTACGAAAACCATAAAAGAGAAAAATAAAGCAAATTAAACACGTAGCGAAGCCACTCAATCCCTCTGCATATCTTGGAGGGTACAATTGGCATTAATTGTACTGTAGCAATTTGCTCTAAAAGTAAAATCTGTTTATACCAAGTGTATTTTTATCATGTTTTATCACATGATTTCGTAATTCTATAAACATTGGAGATCATGGTATTCTATTCTTCTACGGGAATTTAGCTATAAGGCACAGGTAATTAGTTGAACGATGTTGATTGAGAACTACATGGAAGAAAGCCATTCAGCATAGGTTCACCCTGGTTTGGGTTTTGAGATAGCATCTGGTTCTCATGAAAAAAATTTCTGCAAAGAATCGAAGATCCCCTTCTTTCCCTCCCCAAAAGTGGCTGGATAATTCCACTATGAATGTAATTTATTCTACTTATCATGAGTTGGAAAGCTACCAGGGAGTTTGATGGTTTACAGTTTCATTTATATTGTGCTTTTTAGTAGTAAATTTTTTATCCTTTGTTTAATCATTATCTTAATCTGAAGAATTTATATCTATCAATATACATTTGATACATTTGACAAAATTTGAAGTATTATAGTATACAATCATAAGCTTTTCTAGTTACATTTGATAAATTTATAATATTTGTTTAGCTTGGTAGTTGAAATTTCTGCTTTTTTTCTACCTTCTACTGCCTTTGTAAATGGATTAAGAAGCCATCTGTTGAACAATATATTTAAATACTAAGAATGACTAGAGAACTAAGGGGATGAAACTCAAGTTGTACTGTATAAATAAGCTTTTGTCCTTGTTTATTTATTTTTTCTTCTTTTGACTTCTTGATTATGAAGCCAAGTACATTTAAAGTGGCTTTTTGATCAGCTGTTTGTCTGGAATGGTGCCTTTGTCTTCGTCTTACTCGTTATGAATATTCTGATTGAACTTTATATTGAAAAAATTATCCTTTATCGTATAAATTCAAGCAATTGTATTCTTTGGGGTGGAGGAGAAGGGGGATCCATTTTTGATAGAGTAAGTAAATTGATCGTTGGGGAATAATTATAGTCACAATTTTGGTGTTCCTGGCTTCCTGCATGTAGATAAGTTACAAACAAAGCTAAGGGGTGATGGTGGTACCAAGGCTTTGGTGGGAATGATCAGATGCAGGCATCTTGATGTTCATGCACAGATTGCTCGTGGAATAGCAAACTATTTGCCTCTGAATTTGACTTATAGCTGACTGTTTGTGGCTTTTCACACCAAAATTACGTTCAACATATTAGTTCACAATAGTGCTATGTCAAATTTTGTTAGGAACTGTTATCAAATATTTTACCAGTTATGGGTTGTGGAGAAGTGCTTGTTAATGAAGTGAATCATTTTCTTATTGGTTTATCTTATTGGTTTTGGGATGTTCATATAGGGTGTATAGGGTCGTCAGTTTACTTTGCTTATGATCTTATACAATTATATTATTATGATATGTTTTAAAACCACATAAGTCAACATCAGTTTTAATCAAGAGGTAGCAACAGGGTACTAATATCTCATTTATAAATTGTACACTAATTGGATTTGGAGGCAGTGGCTCTTTCGTTTTCCTATAATAATTTCTACTTAATTTTTTAATTTTTAAGAGTGAATTGAAAACTGAAGGTGTAATATGGGCTTTTATATTATTTGCATCATAGAGCAGAATAATGCAATAGATTTGAAGATTTGGGAAGCTAGTAGTGCAAATCCTGTTATTGTGGCTTATTACTCTTCATTAGGGAATTCCTTTTACTGTATTTTTAATTACCTATATTGTGTTTCTTATTAAGTACTTTTTAGAAGTTTTCTTGTATTATGCATAGGTATGGTGCACTCTTTAGAACATCTTTTTGTATAATTGTTTTATCATTTAAACAAGTTAATAAGACTAAAATATTCCTTATGTTTATTGAAAATTTTGAGTGTGAGAAAAATGAAGTTATCAAGGCTTTTCAAAGTGCTGTTGTCTTTTTAGACTTATAATGAACTGGTATGCATTTTTAAAGTAGAGTTTTGATGTTCTTAAATTTATAATGTTTATTTAAAGAAGTTGGACTTTGTAGAGGCATTAAGTCTTCATTTAAAGAAGAATAGGCTATTGTGGAAGCACTTGGTCTTTACTTAGCCAAAAAAGATTTAGACATTGTAGAGGTATTTAGTCCTCATCCAAAATTAAAAAAAAGTTTGAGGCGATCCTTGAAATGAGGAATTTGAAGAAAGCGTTTGTTATGTGAGCTGTAGGATAACTTTAAACTTTTTTAAAAGTTATTTTTAATGTTTTTTTTTAATTTTTAATTTTATAAAATTAATTAATTATATGTTTATATGATGTATTTTTATTAGAATTTTTTGATATGCTTTTATATTTTTTTCAAAATGTTTTAAGTTACAAATGAATAATAAAAAAAAATTTATGAATGAATAGTAATAGAGATGTAAAAAAATTTAAGAAAAAAATTTAAAAATATTTTAAAAAATTTTAAAAAAAATATATGAAATAAAAAATACTTAACTAATTTTAAAAAGTAAAAAAAAATTAAAAATAAAACATTAAAAATAAAAAAAAGTAAAAAAAAAACAAAATTAAGGGAGATGTAACTTAGTCCCCCTTTAAAGACAGGATACCTCACTTTATTTGCAAGCTCTTTTCTTATCAATTTTTTTAGCACAATGATTTTAATTTCATCAAAATTATACTTAGGTCTTTGGAATCTTTTCCATCCAAATAAATTTTATTTAAATTGGATCGCTAAAAGACACCATCTTGCCTTTAGAAGCTTACTATTTCTTTTGTTGGCAGAATGAATCATAGACTAATAATTTCATCTATTTATTTAAAGTAACTGAAAATCTTCATCATCAGCCACGTTAACGGAGAAAGTTGAATTGGACAATGTCAAGTGTAAAGATATTCAAGAATATATGTTAATTTTTGAGTGAATTATTGTTTTGATTGTTAACATATTTTTAAATTCTTAATTTGGTCATTGAAAATTATTTTTTCAATTTGATCCGACAATATGTATTTTTATTAATAAAAAATAATCATGCCATATCAGTGGTCAAATATATACTTAATTAAGCCACGTTAGTATGTCGGATATCTCATATCATGACTATTACGGTAGTTCAATCTTAACTCTAATGACAAGTTGCCCCACTAATATTTTAATGTTCTTTTAATGTCCACAAACATGTTGAGTCGTTGACCTTATTATATTTTCTCATTCTTACCGAAGATGTTTTTTGAGAGTGCATCAGAGAATATTTTCCATTGCCAATGCTGAAGGAGTGAGGCTGGTGTTCTGAGGGCCTGTTCAGATCTTTTTTAAAAATAATGACTTTTATAAAATGAAAAGTTGATTTTAAAAAAATAAGATATTTTTTCAGAAGGAGATACTATTTTACCTTCAAATGTAATAATAAATTTTTTTTTATTTCTCCTTCTGTCAATTTGCTTAATTGAAAAAGTCAAAAAATTTACCTTCTCTTTAAAGTTAAAAAAATTCTTTTATTTTAACTTCTCCTTTAAAAAAAATGAGATACAAACCGTTCAAGATTTATCAAAATAATTTTTTTTTTTTAAAAAATACCTTCCAAAAAAAACAAGAGATGTAGACTGGGCCTTAGAGTTCCTTCTACTAAGTAATGCACTGAAGAGTAACAGGAGATAACACAAGAACTTACGTGGCTTTGGCTTGTTCGAGACTGGGGTCAAGGGAGGACCAGATACCATCTATGTTTCATGCCCGTAAATAGACGGTTAACACTTAGAGCTTCCCGTCCTGAGCATTTTTCCTTCACTGTAGGGACATTGAGCATATATACTGGTAAACTGCACATTATTCAGGAGGCGTGTATACAAATGCAAACAGGCACGTTAGTTTAATTATCATGACCAAATATTTACAGAGACGCATGATCTGTAAATAGACAAGATTCACTTGAATGCTAACAAAAGCACTGCTAATAATCAATTTAAGCTCCTGATATGGTACCCGATTGACCATTCAGACGCAAATTGCTTACAATTGCCTTCCTCAGAGGCAATCAATTTGATTATTATCAATCTTCCAAGTGTTGAACGAAAATAAAGTATTGCGTGGCACTAGTAATTTTGATATCTTGCCTCCTGGATCATCCTCCACATCAGAGTTTATTCAATTAATAAATGTTCACAGCCATGTTATCTTCTGCTAACTAAATTCACAATAACAACGGTTCTTGTCCAAAATTGGCTCAATTTTAAACTTTTCACGTATTCGATCATCATATATTTATAGTATATCAGTTGATATTACTTGCTTTTTTCTTGGCACGCTTGCAAGAACCCTAACTTGCAAGTCTTATGCAGCCAGGCTGCTTTGTCGTCCCATTTGTTCTCATCATTTCTCACAGATTAGCTGCTTCTTCCCACTGGCCCGCTGCCGCACAGATACTTGACAAAAGCACAAACTGACGGGTTGTCTCGGTCTCTTTCAAGAAGTCCAGCAATTGTCCTTCCAAGTATTAAATTACCATGAGCTACACAAGCTAGCAGATGTTGGAATATGCTCCAAACTGCCTTCCTTTTATTACTTTTTCTGCCTCGTCAAGGTATCCACTGCAACCTAAAAGATCGACTATGCAAGAAAAATTATCCACACTGGGCATAGATCCGTAATTTTTCACCATTGAATAGAAAATACGAGTACCATCATCAACTAAACCTGCATGGCTACAAGCAGAAAAAACTGCAGTAAAGGTAGCCTGATCTGGTTTGATTCCAGATGAATTTTGCGTTGCCTCAAAACAGCACACGGCTTCTTTGCCTCGCCCATGCTGCACATAGGCAGATATTAGAGCGTTCCAGGAGTTATATCTCTTTTCATCATCGCATTAAATACTCTCAAAGATTTATCAAAATACCCACATTTGGCATACATTGTCATCAGGGCGTTACCCAAAGAAATTTCTGAAGAAAATCCATGTCGTAGTATGTAACCATGAACCTGTTGTCCAAGACTCAAGGCTGAAAAGCTAGAACTAATGCTCAAAATAAGACTGAGGGTATAGACATTTGGTTTGAGCTCTGTACTAAGCAACTCAGAAAATTGGTCCAATTCTTGCAGCGGAGATCCACTCGTTAGGAACCCGGATATGATACCATTCCAGGATATCAAATTTTTAAAGGGGAGATCAGAGAAGATCTGAAAGGCCTGCTTTATCTTTCCGTGTCTACAGTATGCAGAAACTAAGGCATTGGAAACTTCAACTTTGATAAGCCCATTTTTGGACAAGATTGAGTGGATCATTTCCACAATGTGTGAAGAGTCTGAGCTTCTATAAGTAAATTCGTCTGGTTCAATTCCTTGCCTCATGAGTTCAAGGTAGATCAAAATTGCTAATGTGCCAAAATTCTCCTGAGAATAAGTTGAAATCATTATGTTCCATGAAACAAGATCCCTCTGTTCCATTCTTTCAAAAATATTTTGAGCTTTATGCAGTTTCCCGCAACTGGAATACATGGTCATTTTTGCATTATTCACAGCAGTACAAGCAACGAAACCCATCTTGATAGTTTGGGCTTCTACCTGGCAGCCAACTTTTAACGATGAACAAGAGCTCATGACTCTCACAAAAGTCAGTTCCGTTGGGCTGAGACAAGCCTCTTGCATCTTTCTGACCATTAGAAATGCGTTTTTCATTTCTTTCCATGCTTACAAGACCGTCTATCTTTGCATGATATGTAATACGATCACGCATGGTAGCTTCTGCTTCCTCAAAGACACCTCATAAGCATCTGCAACACTTTCACAGTTAAAATACATAGTAATCAGAGAATTAATCACAGAAGCCCTAACCAGTAACCAGAAAACCAGTTTTGATTACTGCTGAATGGACATGCCTTCCATAATCCAAAATCTCCATAGGGCACAAACTCAATACGCTGGCAAACGTGTAATTATCAGGCTTAACGCCCATCCTATGCATCTCTAGATAGGGACTTCTTGAGGCCCATTCTCTGTGCACCCAGTAATTATGGCATTCCAAATCGCCACATTACTTTTTGGATTTGATCAAAGAGTTGAAAGGCATGATCAATGCGCCCAAACCTAGTACAAGCAACTAGCAGCGTTGTCCAGGAATAGACATATGGGTATTCAATTTCTCCAAAGACCCATTATACAGAATTGAGATCTTCAGCTTTCGCGTGTAGCGAAAGCAAATAATTTGCAACAAAAGAGCAGGCCTTGAGGCCGGTTCTTATGGCGTATGCGTGGAGCTGGTTCTCGAAAGTGACATCGCGAATATGGGCACAGGCGGTGAAGGCTGTGGAAAGGGTATACTGGTCGGGTTTCAGGGAGTGGGACGGGTGAATTTGGGTAAATAGTTTGACGGAGTCTCAGCAATGGCTTGAACGAGTGAGCTCTGCAAGCAAACGATTCAGTTTAACAAGTTGTTCCACTTTGATTTAGTAACGGCATTGAAGTAACTCTGTTTCAAAAACCAGTACTTGGTCACTCTTTTTTCAGCTTAATTGCATTTGCTAGATCGTCTAAAACTCATGCTTTCTTGCTGTCTGATATGAAGCTTAGAGCGCATGGTTCCCGCCATCATCAAATTACATAGCTTGGGTTGGACCTTCACCAAAACGACGACGTTACTTAGTAGAACTGTTATTTTTAAAGTAAAAGAAAGAAGGGACGTGGACCGTTCTTATATTTGCAGGAAAATGCAAGAGAACGAAGGAAGGTGGTAATGGTGGAGTTCGAAAATGAAAATCCAGCTTACAAAAAAGTCAGAAACCTCGAACAACATGTTGAGATTTCCAGTAAAATAGATGTAACTACGTAGAGAAAATCATTCGGGATTGGATTGGGCCTTGGCATAGCATTGGGCCTTCAAGTGAGCCCACTCTTAATCATCTAACCCCTTGGGTCCAGGCCGTGGAACACGGGACCCCTGCGGCACCGGAGGAAAAAGCCTACGTTTTCTCTGCGCATTCATGAGGAATTGCTGAAGCTGAAGAACAGAAGTACGAAGGAGAAACCTGCCCAGCTGCGGCACTGCTTGTGAAATGTTGAAAACCGTCTATCTAGCGCGTACTACCCTTAGATCTTTCCCCAAGATCTTAACTTGTGTGCGTTCAATCCCCAGTTACTCTTCACCACCTCTGTCTCCCACTCCGTCCAAACTGTCCACCCCTTCTAGTTGGACTCCTTATTCGCCCTATTCCCAGTCATCCAAGCAGAAGAAGGAAGACGCTAATGAAGTCGTATCACTTTTCAACAGGGACCCAACCAGCCCTCCTGAGCTCTTTGTGGTGCAACCCCGTCTTCGTCCCGATAAATTTTTGCAGGCTAAGCTCAATGAAGCTCTATGCCTCGCTAACTCTCTAGAAGAGCAGAGAGATGGGTATTTTGACACAGATTTCTTTGATAAGGATTTACCCCCGCATCTTATTGTTCAAAACCCATCCATGAAAGGTCACAAGGCTCGCGCAGGTCCGTCTCTAACTTTACTGTTTTGGATACATTGTTCAGTCTTTATTGTAGAAATAGTTTTTCTGTGAATAGAAATGCAATTATGTGCTCAAGTCTTGTATTAATATCAATTACCGAAAATGAACGAACGCATTAATTAAAGGAAGACGTCTAACAGTTGTTTTTAATAGCACTGCCTTGGCTGCATTATTCACCATGCTTGGGGACAGAGGAGTTGAAGATTTTAGTTAAAAGAAGACGTCTAACAGTTGTTCATTGTGTAGCTCTTCAGCCTGATTGCATAATTTCTGCTTTGCTTCAAATGCAGTTTCTTCTTTTTGTTTTTTTGTTTTTTTTTTTTTTTTTTTTTTGTGTAAGTCCATTTCTTTTCTTGACTTAATCAAACTCAGTAATAAACTAACAGCAAATGTACTGCTGCACGAATCTGTGACTATATCAACTCATTTTGTTGTTATTTTGACTGAGCTTGAATTAGGTTTGTCGTCTGTGCGATCAAGTAAATGAAAATAGCAAGATACATGGATAATCCTTGTCTGTAGAAATTGTTATAACTTGGGAATATTAGTTATGGTCTCCTTTTAGACAGATGTCTTCAGAAATGCTTCTGGAAAGCTAAGTGCTATTTGATTCCTTTTTTCATTTTCCTAGTTAGCTTGGAATTGGGACTTTATGTAGTTGTAGCGTTCCAGTGTATGATATGATTTATGGTTGTAATTCTTTAATTTTACCTGGCAGACACATTTTTTGGACCAGGCACCATAGAAAACATCAAATGCCATTTAAATGCTGCAGAATTAAAGGCAAAAGAGTAGTTTCTTTTCCATGTGATTGATTATTAATTTCAATTAGCGCAGATGATTTTGACTATTTAACTTTAACAGGGCGAAGTGGATGCTGTTTTTGTTAATACTATACTTTCTGGAATTCAGCAACGGAATCTGGAGGCAAGTTCTACTATATGATTTTTCTCTCTCTTTGTTGGACTGGCTAATTGATATGTTGTCCAATGCTATATAATGCCAGCGGGCTTGGGGAAAACCTGTGCTGGACCGTGTGGGTCTTATAATAGAGATATTCAATGCTCATGCCTTTACAAAGGAGGCAAAGTTGCAGGTATCATTGGCAGCTTAATTGAGCTATTTGATACTGTTAACTCTTGAATTGAATCTTGCAGTGTCACAGTGTTGATAACCTCGTTCCCTCTATGTATTTATATATATGTAGGCTGAACTAGCCGCTTTAATGTATAAGAAGACAAGACTTGTTCGTGTTCGTGGCCCAGATGGACGCTATACATTTGGAACTGCTGGAGAAGCTGAAGTTGTTAGTGCTAGAGGGTTGGTTTATTGCCTAAGTTTACTGTGTTTGACGTCATTTTTAAATGGAAAACTTAATATTATATGCAAATTGTAACAGTGCTGAATGGGCTTTATATATGATTGGAAAAATTGAGGCTCAAACAGAATATTTGATGTAATTGATGTTGTTTATGGACATGACTACTTAAAACTGCATAAATCTGTTTATGAGACCAGTTACTTTATGGGGCTCTGCCGACAAGAATGATTAGGCTCAGACATAGTATTCCAGTGATAGAAGCACAGTTCAGTGCATATTAGATATTCATTTTGTATAACTGAAGCCTTTTCTTACATATATTGTCCGCATAAATCTATGCTTATTTGTGCCATAACGTGATGTTACCATCAGCTAATTTGGATTGCCAAGATGTTACTTGCTATATCTGTTTAACTGTCAGTTTACAAGGTTGATATGCCACATGGTTAACACTGAATATTGTTCTTCACTTATCCTGACCCACTCTCTTACACACGTCTGCATGCATCTTTTATTGCTCTCTGTATCCTTAGGTCAATCTGTTCCATTAGTGAATTGTTAATTACAGCGGCAAATTGTGAACTGAATACTTTAAAATTTTCAGGAGAGGAAGTGGGGGGCGAGGTTTCATCAGTGGTGCTGGAGAAACTGAACTTCAGCTTCAGCGACGAAGGTATAACTTGAGATACGAAGTTTTTGAGTTAAACTTTTTCTCACGTGCTCTGGTTTTGCCATTCCTTTGGGCATAGCTTAATGTTTCCTTATAAACTTGTATCTTTTTCAAAGCTGATTCTCTACTTTGTTGTTACATCAAGTCATTGCAAATTTTCACTGTAATTTTGGTTGAGGCAATAGTCTATGGATAAACACCTTTTCCTCTTTGGGTGAGGTTTTGACTTCTAATGCCACCACACATGTGTGAGTAATCATTATATATATTTGGGAGGAGGAGAAGAGCATCTGCATAGAATTTGTATGTAAAGAATAATGTTATTCTCACACCACTTTTTTTATACCACTTTTACACCTCCTCTTATATTCATTATTTTATTATTATCTGTTAATCATCTATCAATCACATTTACCATTATTTTATAATAGATCAATGGTTGGGAAATGAGGTGTGGGAGAGATGTGGGAATGGTGGTGTGGAAATAACTTTTCTCGTACATAAAAGGTTATGTAAGTTTATCCTGAGCTGGATTTAAGTTCAGTCCAAGTGAACACAGGTCTTAAGTGAGTGCCATTGGATATATCAGGTTCAAGCTTCTTTTGTTATAAGTTTCATGGTATTGTCGAACAATGATGCATTAGTCATATGAGTTTAAGATGGTCTTGGATGTGCAATCGAAAAAGCTTTTGCCATTATATCAAATTACACATTATTTGATCGCTGAATTGCAAAATACTCTCAGAATCTTAGAACGGCGAAATCATCTGTTGTCACAAATTGAAGATGTTCGCCGCACCAGGGCCTTGCAACGTGCCGGTCGCAAGAGGCAAGGAGGTTCATTTGGACAAAGCTTAGCTACAGTTGCTATTGTTGGGTATACAAATGCTGTAAGTGGCCTTAGTATATATTTATTTGCTATTTATTGCAGCTAGAAGAAGTACTGATATGCTCTTCTACATGCTTTTATTAGGGAAAATCTACACTTGTTAGTGCACTGGCAGACAGCGATCTGTACAGTGATTGTCGGTAAAACCACTTCTAGTATTCCTTATATGCATTTACATCCTCTATTTTTTAATCTTTAGTGTTAGCATTTTCTGTTTTAATACCTCGTAATTTTATATGTATTGCAGACTGTTTGCAACAGTTGATCCTAGATTAAGAAGTGCTGTGCTACCTTCCAGGTAATTTGACCAGTAATTTATTCTGACGTCTGTTATGCTAATATCTTTTTATGTTCATTGGTTGAAAGAATTAAGTATACTTCTTCACTTCTGATTTTGTGAAAAAAAATATGTAGGAGGAAAGTGCTTTTCAGTGACACAGTAGGATTTATATCCGATTTGCCTGTACAGGTAATGGCAAAGCCTGAGCAAATTGCCTCGTCTGTTTACTAATTCTTGTCAATATTCTTTTGACACCGAAGCAATCTGCCCCCCTCCTTTTCGGATTATTTTCCTTTTCAGTTAGTGGAAGCTTTTCATGCAACTTTGGAAGAAGTAGTGGAAGCAGACATGCTTGTGGTAGGATTTAATTGCCTTTTTTTTCAATTGATGGAGATTAGAATAGTTTTATTAATCTTCTCTGAGATGTATATAAAAAACTTCTTCCCCAATATATGCATGATTAGCTGAGCAATTTATGATGAAGAGACTGTTCCATCGAATATCTTTTAGTTGGTTGTCATTCTAATCCATATACCAATTTGAAAAACTCAGAAATCCCTGTTTTAACAACCCCCCCCTCCCCCAAAAAAAGTAAAGGGTGATATGAAGGTGGCGGTTGAAATGAAAATCCCCATATCAGGGATTGTTTTGCTGACAAATAACTTTGATGTCCAGAAGATTAATGCTTGCTTTCATACAGAAGGCATCTATCTGCCTTCTTATTTATGGTTTCTGATTTCTAATTTTTATTAGTTTCACATGGGAGTTGTCCTTTTGCAAGTTGCATTTTTTTTAAATAATTTTAGTTACATTTGCTCAAAAGCGTTGAAAAGATGATTGCTTCAGAAGCTGTTCTTCCATGTGTTATAACTTATAATACAACTCATCTGACAAATCTATCTTTTCTTGAAGCATGTGGTGGATTCCAGTGCTCCCAATCTTGATGAGCATCGCTCCACAGTGTTGCAAGTTCTTCAACAAATAGGAGTACCAGAAGAGAAGATTCAGAATATGATTGAAGTTTGGAACAAGGTAATATAACTCATCTGCTCTTCTGGGGGATGGTTGGGGGGGAGCAATTGACTACATATGCTCATCAGTTTCTGCTGTCTCCGTACAAATGCTGAAAATTTTCAGATTGATATTGAAGAAGAGGGTATGGATGTTGATGAATATCTTGATGATGAGGAAGGTGAAGATGAAGCTGATGAAACCAAAAGCTTCAGCAGAGAAGATGATATAAAATCTGAGACATCGGTAGAAACACAAAAGGACGCGGCTGCTAATATTTCTGATGCAGAAATTGAAGGTGTCAAGGAGCTAGTTGACAACTATAATGTCAATTATATGTGTGAGCAGCCACTGGGGGATTCTGATGAGACTGTGGAAGGAAAACAAGACGACTCTGATGGTTGGTTGTATGAGGATACTTTGGTTGACGAAGGTGATTCCTATTTGCCCTGGACAGTGGCTGACCATAAAAATGAATCCTCTAATAAGGACTGTGGCATGGAAAATACTTGCTCTGTGGGGCAGTCTGGTCCCCATGTGAAAACATCTGCTATCACAGGAGTTGGGTTGCAAGAGTTGCTTGAATTAATTGATGAGAAGCTAAGAGTCCAGGATGAGAAGTTGAAGGCAGCAGAAGTGGCTGAAAGAAGTATCTTTGATCGAAAATGGAGGCCCTCTCGCACAGAGGATTCTGGCATAGCAGTTGAACAGTAGCTTACTCTATGGATTGGACATTGCTTCTTTCCTCATAAAATCATAGTTATTCTGCTTTTGTACAATATCTTCTGCTTGTTGACCGTCCAATTGGAAAGGATAATCAGTTCAGCTGGCCCAGGGAAGTTTGTCCCTCTGCTTTCTGCAATCTGCTGCTCTTTTGTGAAGCCATGACGTGTGGGGAGAAACTATGAGCTGCTCTTGATCATGTGGTCTTCGTCTCCTGTCTGTAAGACTGTAACCATGATCAACCTGCAAGTTTTGAGCTTACCATAATCATAGTTATAGTTTCCTGAAATAGTGGGCATGCTGTATTTTTTCTATTTATGCTTTCCTCTTTTCTTGTATGGAAGAAGAAATAAGAGGGGGAACTTTATGTTTTGTTTTTTTTGTTGGGAGGGGGAGAAGGTTGCAAACCATGGTGGTAGAAGTTTGATGATAAATCATTAAATTGCTCAACTGTACATGCAGTTACGTCTGATTTTATATGGTCTATCAGTTACTTGTACAATTATTTAACTTTGTACAATCTTAACATTATGCAATTAGTATTTGTATTTATCTTACTACTGATTGGATGATAATTACTGTACATGATGTCCATGTATTTGAAACATTCGCATTAAGGAAGATTAATGTTGATTTGATAAATAATAAGTGATATTTTACATAAAAAGAGGCTTGGGGGGCGCATTTTTTTTTTTAAAAAAAAAGATCCACATTAGTGAAAAACGAAATCTAATAATGCTTGGTTTACTTTTTTCTTTTTACCGATTTAAATTTGCTGTGTCTTTGTCCATGGGTAATCTTGCACTCTCAATTTCCATAGGATTTCAAGACACGGATCAAGAATTACGACAGTCTAGGTAGTGGTCCAGAAGGATTGGAGCAGTTTCACTAAATTTCTTTATAAATGGTACCTGATTTGTTCTGAGGTTCCTTGTTTTAGCAGACCATTTTCTCATCAATGTTGATATAAACATTTCTGCTCTACTGTGAAGGCTAAAATGCAGAGTTCATCTTGGTGGATACTATTTTTTATCCAGTCAATCTTAGAAGAAAATCAAGCTGCCATCAAGGAGTTTGAGCGAGCTGCTTCCAAGACTTCCTTCAAGCCAGCCTGCAAAATACTTCACCTCAGTTCATTTCATTGATATCTTGAAATTCATACAATTGATTGTCACCATATTTTTATATTATTTTTCAAATTTGAAAACCCAAGGAATGAGAAGAAAAAAATGAAAATGAAAAATCTTAATCCATGTTATACTCTATCCTCTCTCGCCGGTAAAGTTGGTATATGAAATGAGTGTTTTGTTACCATATGTTGAATATTTCTTAAAATACAGTCAAATCTAAGGAATATATAAAGCAAATTTCAACCTGCGGTCAATTCTTTATTATTTTTTAACATGAATTCTTCCTTTAGTTTAAAACTAAGTCGGTTTATATGTGTGCGTATTTTCTTTTTGTGCTGTAAACAGAAGATATTGTGTTATAATTATGACATGTAAGTTACCATTGTTAGACGGACCTGCAAATTAAACTCGATATCATCAACATGTCAACCTGCAGTTTTGTCCATGTTAAGTTCCTTCACGCGGCGAGGTACTAGGTTAGCTGACTAATGAAGATGCAGGATATATAATTTTTATTAACAGTGTATATAAATTATCTCTAAATGTCATTAATCTGGTATGCCGGGCACTGTAAATCTTGATTTGGTTGGTAAACATAGCATTCTTACAGCTATAATAACTCAAATATTAAATAATGGCAATTAAAATGATTACGTTGCAGCATAACCCCATCTGGATTTACATTCCGGGAAAAAAATGGTTTATCTGAATTGGTTATTATGCCTGGCTCACCATTGACAGATGGAAAAAGAATTGAATACTTATCATGTCTGGTTTAACGTCAAGCTATCTCTAAATTTACTATATGGTTATCAGTGAGCTCCTATATCTGGGCAGTCGCATAAATTCGATGGCATTAAACTATTAAAGTAAATTGCCTTGCTTACCTGATTCTTCGTTTATGCCTATCCTGGGGGTCAATCTTGAACAAAATGTTTAGGAAACAAATTTTTTGTTAAAAATTATTTACATAAAAAATTTTATTTTTAGAGGAATAAAACGTAAAAAAAAAAATTCAAGTAAATTTACATTAAAAAAATTTAGGAGGGCAGTCACCTCCCTTTCATTCAACTAAGCTCCGCCACTGCCTGCAGGGACTAATATGCAGACCTCTGTTCCCGCTGACGTAGCATTCTCAATTATCACCAATAATCCCCGCATGAACACCGCCCTTCCTTAAAGCAATGAAACCTGTAAGAATCTCTAACAGTGATTTCTCTATCAGCAAGGGCCGAAATAAATTTGACGGCATTGTGGCAATCACCACAAATTCTTAAGTTCTTCAAAACAAGTATCGGCATCCCTTCTCTAGTCGAGATCAGCCCAAATGCAACTGCTAGCTTTTCACTGTGATGAATCAACCTTATTTCTTTTTCTTCTACCTCTGCCTCTTCATTTTTCACCAAAGCCCATGTCACATCTGGCACATATCCTGCTTGCTTTATCTTCCTTAACACCTCCCCCAAGTACTCATGGATCTCCTTTATCATTGGATGTGAAGTGTCTTCAGCCACAAATACATGCACCCTGTTATCCACCTCAATCCAACTACAACCTGGCTTCTTCTTCAGACCTCTTTCCCGCATCAACCTTTTAACCGTTGCAGCCTCTTCCCATCTGCCAGCACTGGCATACATATTTGAAAGCATGACGTAGGGAGCAGCGTTATCAGGTTCGAGTTGGAGGAACTGATTGGCTGCTTTCACTGCTAGTTCAATGTTTCCATGCTTTCTACAGGCACCAAGTAAAGCAGCCCATTCAATGGAACCAGGATTAAATGGCATCGTCTCAATAATCCTCTCAGCTTCCCTGAGTTTTCCAGCTCGACCCAAAAGATCTATCATGCAAGAAAAATGTTCTGCTTCCGGTTCAATCCCAAAGTTTTCTTTCATCATGTTGAAATATTTCTGACCCTCCTCAACTTTTCCAGTGTGCGCACACGCAGAAAGAACGGATATGAAAGTTATGCTGGTAGGGGCAATATCCTTTTGCAGCATCAGTTCAAATAGACGCAACGATTCTACCTCAACACCATGTTGTGCATAACCTGCTATCATCGAATTTAGTGATACTGTGTTATGTTCTGGCATCCTATCAAATAACCTTCTTGCGTCTTGAAGATTCCCACATTTAGAGTACATTGCAACAAGAGCATTATTCACTGAAATACGATTAGAAGGAATATCAGATTTCATCGATAATGCATGAATCTGTTTTCCCTGAGAAGAGGATGATAAATTGGAGCATGCACTAATTACACAGACAAAACTACAGTCATCTGGGCGAAATCCGACACGCTGCATCTGCCGGAAACAACCAAGAGCATCTTCAGAGAAGTCCTCATTCAGGGAAAATCCAGAAATCATCGTGTTCCAAAGAACCAAATCTGGTGCAGGGATCTCTTCAAATACTTTCCTGCAATCTGACATGCCACCCGCACACTTGGAGTATAAATCAATCAAACCGCTGCCAACGTGAGAGTTCCGATGGAATCCGCTTTTAATTAACTTAGCATGGAACTGCAGCCCTCCTAATGAATCTTTCACGCATGTAAATGCAGTCAAAACACTGGCCAAAGTGAACATGTCAACGTTCAATCCCAGGCGAACCATCTGCTGAAACAGGGCCAATGCTTTGGATCCTTCCCGGTGCTGCCCAAATACCACAATCATTGAATTCCATGACACCTCATCTCTAAGGTCGCCCATGTCATAAAACACCCGCTTTGCGTCATCCAGAGAAGCGTTCTTGCTATAATATGTGACAAGCACGTTATTCACAGAAGTATAAGAATCCAAACCGCCTGATACTGCGAAACAATGCAGCTGCTTAATCAAATGAATATTATTAGAACAAGCTGTGATGACACCAGAGAGAGTGAAGCCATCCAAGTCAAGTCCCATCTCTCGCATGCCCTCAAATAAGCGAAATGCAGGCTCAGTCTCGCCACGATCGGCATAAGCAGAAATGAGAGTGTTATAGGACACAAGGTCAGGTTGTGGAATTTGATCAAACAACTGGTGGGCAATTTGAGTCTGGGATTCTTTGGCGTGTGCAGAGATGATAGCATTAAAAGAGAAGACATTGGGGTATTGGGTGGAGTCGAAAACGCGGCGAGCGAAGCAGAGGTGACCACATTTGGAGTAAAGAAGGATGAAGTGGTTGGAAATATAGGTTGAAGATGAAAAGAAGGACTTGAGGTATAGTGCGTGGAGACACTTTCCCGTTAAAAGCTCTCTTTCTGCTATGCATCTCTTCAAAAGGTAGCGAAAGCTTTGAAGTGTCCATGTCCAAGTCCATGAAATTTGGTTCATCTACTGAAATTCAAAGCATCCCCAACTAGTCTAAAACGCCTGCATCTATATTTATTCTTGGCCTGGGCATTGGGCAATGGCATGTTTCGTCATTGGACTCTTCCCAAGCCCAATTAATGAGCCCAGGTAGGTATGACCCATGCTGATTAATACCCCATGGGCCTTTCCTTTAGATGCAAGGAACTCAAGTAGGCGTGACCCATACCAGTTAAACCCATGCCGATTAATACCCCATGGGCATTTCCTTTAGATGCAATGAGCTCAATTAGGCGTGACCCATACCAGTTAAGCCATCGTGGGCCTCTCCTTTTATACAAGGACCAAGTGAAGGTCTTAGCTAACATAACTCGGAAAGTCTTTTGCAGTGGGTTCAGGACCAAGTGATTTAGTTGAAAAAGATTTGAAAGGAAGAGATAGAGTTATTTTTCACTGTGGAATTAGTTTACCCTATAATTTTTTTATGAACGATTTTTTATATATTCGCATAATATAAATATAGATGGATTCTCACTTGAGAGGTCAGACCAATAATAATAAGAAATCAAGTCAATTATCTGAATTGAAATATTCTTTTATATTTCTTAAGTTTACATAATTATTATCACGAATCAAAGTCAAATAGATGATGGTGTTGAACGTGGGCCGAAGAAGTGAGTTCACTTTCAGGGTTGGGCTGTTAAAAGTCCCCACTGGAAAGCAGGTAAGAGGAAAAACACGGCCGATTTGGGGCGTCTTTGATTTGGACGGATGCTTCACCAAATAATTATCTCGAACAGGTTCCCAAGTGAATGTGATTGGGCCCACAGCACACTACATGCTTGATAGTTACTCACAATGACCCACATGACTATAATAAGACAATATAACAACTAGACTGAAAGAACCATTTTGGACTATGACTGCCTTTGATACGATGCTCAGCTCTGTTCACGTCATAAATACTTGGTTTCTTCTCACTTCCATCAACTTGCCTTTTCCCTTTCATATTTCAGATATAATCTATAAATTCACTTGTTTATTGGTTTATTTTGAAATTCAAATTGGAGTTCATTTTTTAAAAAAATAGAAAAAAACTCAAGGACTTATTTACCTTGCATTTGCGTTGAAAAGGATCTCTTCTTCCAATCATAGCGTCAGAATATCAAACGAACTCATTTGGTTTTCTGACCAAAGAAGTTTAATGCAAGATTGATCCTTTGTTTTTGGTACAATAATATTGATCTATTTAGTAAACGAAAACTGTTTTCTAGTAACATTTTGAAGTTAATTTTAATCTTTTTTTTTTCCTATAACTTCGACCTAGTGAGACAATTTGTAGTATTTACTATTCTTATTTCAAATATAAATATGGAACAAATGATTTTTTTTAACATTAATATAATGACTCAAACTTAAACTTTTAGAACTTTAATTACCTGAGTTAGGCCTAGATGAATGAACAAATAATGAACTAGCTATATCAAAATAAAAATGATATACCCTTCAGTTTGGTTTGCATTAACGTAAGAAATGAATTCCAGAACTTATGCATAACTACCTATTCAGTATATTGTGAAAACGGGGAACATCTCAAACGTGATTATGGATTAATTATGAGGTGGCAAATTCACCAATCTTTCTCCTTCATCTGTCCCATCTGGCTTCTAATGCTCTTTTTACAATAAGGCAACGGCCCCTCTTTCGGCTAAAACTCTTGTAGCTTATATGAAACCATACTTGTAACATTTTTCATCTTTTAACTGATTTCTATATATGAAGCTTTCATCTAATATGCTATTATATGTTGGTGGCTCTTCTTCTAGTCTGCCTGCACGTTTAAGTAATTCATACCTAGGCATGCAATTGGTCCAATATGGCTCGTTATGTAATATCACTTTCGTTTTCTCTAGAGTTTCCACTTGCAAGTTGCAATTAAAGCACACCTAATAACTCTTAGTTTAAACACATCATCCTTCCTTCTTCCTTAAGAAGGAGAACTACGTACAGGAACGATGACTTGCAATGCGTTATTTAAACACAGAGCAACCATAACATCAAGGTTGAATTTTGCTTTAAAGTCAATGGTTTGAGATATATAGAACCAAACTCTAGATCTTGTGCAAAGTCTGAAGTTAGGTATATATAATTTCTGCTAGTGCTGGTATGTGTAATTTTCGTTTACCTGGACGATGATGTGTTTAATTGATCGGTTTAGCGCAGAAAGACAGTGAGAACTGGGCGGGGCCACAGAGGGACCTATAGGTTAATGAATGAAGGGAGACAAAAGGGGTCCATGGCGATGTCTCCTCGTAAGAGAGAGTGAAGAATGGACTAACGTGAGCATCCATGTTAGTTGTCATGGACCATGGTGGGCTACCTCTCTGATGGTCCCGGAGACTAGTGTCTATGAGAGGCTTTCACATGACCTAATAACCCCTTCTTTACTACAAACCACGTGGCCTCTCTTTGTAGCATTCAACACTTGTTCTCCCTTTAACTCGTGGGTAAATAATTAAAATCACACTCTCCCGATACAGATTGTCCTCATTTAATATTTTTTGGTTCAATCCTCCTATTAAATAATGACGCCGGCCTCTATCTCCAACATACCAGCTTCTCATTTCAATTTGTGCAAAAATCAAAGTGGGAATTGTCCACTGTGCGGTGCCCATCAAGCCCTACACCTTCATGATTGCCTAATGTAGAACAAAGTATATGCTTTGGAATTTTTGCCAATTATGATATGGCCTGTTACAATAACACTTGAGCACTTTCATTTCATGTCTCGCCTTTGTATCTCCCAAACACTGCTTTGGTGACTTGTGTCCGGTACAGCTCCAGTATCACCCATTGTGTCAATCTGATCCTTCTACCCAAACGACAGACCAAATTTGTTCTTGTTTGCCTGGATAGAATTCCATGGGGTACCTTTTTCATTCCTTTGTCCATTCATTTACTTTACTCGTTAATATAAAAATGAAGGGTTGGTAAACCCTGCGTTTCTGAGACATCCTTTGTCTTTATCAACCCATCGGTCAAATCCTTGCTTAAGTTGCTTTCAATTATTTTTCCCTTATATTTTTATCTAATGAGGGGAGCTAGAAAGGTCAATTTCTAGCTAGTTTAGTATGACATTTAATATAAACTTCAATTATTCTATCAATTTCCAAAAAATAGGAAATACTGGTTAAAGAATACACCCCAGTTCCAGAAATTTTGCCCTTAAATTTCGGACACCATATTCATTTATTAATTTATCCGTCCTAAAACAACCCCGAACAGTACTCTTTTTGTTCTTATTATCGTTTTATGCATATCTGAAGTTTGAAAAAACTCTAACCCAAACTGAATTGGACGAGACATTGGTACAATGAACATTGTCTACCTTGATATTATGTTTGGGATTATCGTGTCGTACGTCTTATGAAAACACATATATATAGATAGATGCATATGGAAGCAGGGTTTAGTTCATTGGATTATCATTATCCAAATTAATATGGTTCCAAAGTTTGATCAACTAGTGTACGGCAACAAAACGAAGCAAGAAGGAAAGAGCTTCTCAGCGGGCAAACCTTTTCACGTAATAAAAAACTCAGAATTTGGTCCCCCATTATTAGCAAACTAACACTATTAGGTGTTTTCTAGTCTCTGCTTTTAGCAGCTACCTAGGGTTACAACACTGTGGTTTCTTTCAGGCGACCCACCTCAACCTCGAAACGCCAGAAAGCTATATGCATCATTAGCTGTCGCTCACTATTCTCACAACAATGTTGAACTTCAAAGCAAAGAGGGAAAAGCCAATAAAAAATTTAATTTAAAGAAACAAAAAAAGAGAAAAGAGAAAAGAACATCACCAATTAATGCAAATCAGTGAGTGGGGGAGTAATTAAGTCATCGGCAGTCACCACCACTTCACCAACCTAGGCAGCTTGCTGATGATTATAAAAATTAAATAAACGGATTAACCGTCACTTTGATCACTTTATCACCTAAAATGTGTCAATACTTTCACTGAACTCTATAATTTACTCAGCTAGAAGGGACTCTATGAGATTATTTAACTTCACTTCCAAATTACAATACTCAGAAATCAGGTAGCTAAAAACTGAGGGCGGATCACTGGTTACGGTTATTAGTAATTATATCTTTCTTTGATTTCTTCTGAATCTACCAACTTCATAAAAGTATAAACATTGCTTTCCTTTTAATTAATTATTGCCTTTTGTAACCAAGATTTACCAAAGGACGAGCCCAACAATCTTCAATATAATATGTCCATGTGGTAGATGTCATCAAGATATTATGACCCAAGAAAAATTTAAATGTTTTAATCCTACTATCAATTAAGTAAGACACTAGAAACCCAAGAAAAATAATAATAATAAGCGTGCATTAAGAAATGGCAACATGCATGCCGTATTGCATTGAAGGTTTATTGGCTTGTTTTAGTAAGGTAAAAACTTCAAACCCACCATCATGGTAATAAGGATTAATAAAGATAGCTAAATTTGACCCATCAATAAGATATTGTGTTGTGTAAATGATATGCTTACGTGATGCAATCTCTAGCTGGAAGAGTATAATTAACACATAAATATTCAAGATGAACCCCTTGCTTCCCACTTAAGATCCTGAAATTTGGACTCCGAATCAATCAACAAGTTAGTTAGGTTGCAAGGATATTAAGATGATGAAAAAGAGGAGGAACAGAGGATGATGGAGAGGTTAAAAAGTGGTATGAAGAAAATGGCCGACAATAATTGGAATTTGGGTGGGGGCCGGGTTACTGCAACCAGGGAGCATATGGACCATGCTTGTGGCCATAGCCTCCAAGGTTCCAAGTCTACATGGACCTTTGTGGGTCACTCCTGACCCATTTCCATGAGATTTGCTGTCGGCAGTGGCCTTACCGGCGCCACTACAAACTCTACACTACTATCCCTTCTTTCCTCAGCTCTCGGTATTTTTCAACTAATTAACTACCAGTTGATGACTGTCAATTTTTTTAGTATGGGATAATTTTTTATTTTTTATTATTTGATAAATCTGTGTTTAACCTATCATTCTCACCATTCATATCAGTCAGATAAACTTGAAGTACGACGGTAGGAGACACTTTCCACAATTTGTGTTATTGGCTATTTTAGCAACTGGGATATTGGCTATTTTAGCAGCTGAGACTCATTGAGTAACACTTGGGATCGTGAAATTCCTGTGACATGTTTCATGTATGGGCCGGTGAGAAAGCGCGTATAATTTAACGGAAATTCTAAGCTACCACCCACTGGGGCTTAGAGTTTCCAATTTTTTTTTTGTTTTTTTAATTATTTTTTTATATTAATAAATTATTATTTATATCATATATATTTTTTAAGATTTTTAAAATATTTTTATATTTTTAAAAAATATTTTTGTTTATGAATGAATAGTGTCAAAAAATTATATATGAATAGTGTATAAAATATGTAAAAAAAATTTTAAAAATTTTTAAAAATTTTTAAAAAATTATATAACCTAGATAATAATTAATTAATATTAAAAAATAAAAAAAATTGAAATAAAAAAAATATAAATTAAAAAATCGGCATTTGCAAATGGGATTTCCATATATAAATAACCCTCTGAGCTTCCGAAACACTCACACTGCATCACCAAACAATCCATCAAGATATCTGTCCAAAACTTGAGAGAACCCTTCTCAATCCCTTCCTCCCAAATATTCTGTCTTACTGCTTCTGAGTTTTTTGTGCCTATATTCTAGTTCTTCAGAGATATTCTAAGAGAGAACTCTTCATCCTCCCCTGAAAAAAAAGAATGAAACTATTGTCTAGAAAAGCCACCTGCAACACTCACGGCCAAGATTCTTCATACTTCCTAGGATGGCAAGAATACGAGAAGAATCCTTACAATGAGGTTCTGAATCCCAAAGGAATTATTCAGATGGGTCTTGCAGAGAATCAGGTAAGATATTTATGGCCTGTGGTATTAATTTGTAGTGCCATGTAACTAGCTATGCCATGCCATCGTATCAAGCTTTATTGCGTAATGTGTTGAGGTGGTGGGCTAAAGACTATGGAATTTGTGTTTTGCAGCTTTCTTTTGATCTGCTCGAGTCTTGGCTGGCTAAGAACCCAGACGTAGCAGGATTCAAGAGAGATGGCAAATCTATATTCCGAGAGCTCGCTCTCTTCCAAGACTACCATGGCCTCCCTGCCTTCAAGAGGGCATTGGTAGACTTCATGGCGGAGATTAGAGGAAACAAGGTCACCTTTTATCCCGACCATATAGTCCTGACTGCCGGTGCCACTTCTGCCAACGAGACCCTCATGTTCTGCCTCGCCGAACAAGGAGAGGCTTTTCTCCTTCCCACTCCATACTACCCAGGGTGTGTATCTTCATAGACTTGAATGTACTGCTTCTTTTATATATATATATATATATATATCATGTACCCAATACATTTCCCTGATCTTGCTTGCATTGCACTTGTGTAGATTTGACAGAGACCTCAAGTGGCGAACTGAGGTTGAGATCGTTCCAATACAATGCACAAGCTCCAATAACTTCCAAATCACTGAATCTGCGTTGCAACAAGCTTATCAAGACGCGCAAAAACTTAACCTTAGAGTGAAAGGCGTCTTGGTCACAAACCCATCAAACCCATTAGGCACTACAATGTCTCGAAATGAATTGAACCTTCTCATTGACTTTATCAGTGACAAAGACATGCATTTGATAAGCGATGAGATTTATTCCGGGACCGTTTTTAGCTCTCCAGGCTTTGTCAGCGTCATGGAAATCCTAAAGGAAAGAAACGACCTTAAGGATTCCGATTCTGAAGTTTGGAACAGAGTTCACGTTGTCTACAGTCTCTCAAAAGACTTGGGCTTACCAGGTTTCCGAGTAGGCGCAATTTATTCTGAAAATTATACAGTTGTAGCCGCCGCAACTAAAATGTCAAGTTTCGGTTTGGTATCCTCTCAAACTCAGTACCTTCTCTCTGCCATGCTTGGCGACAAAAAATTCACTAGGAACTACATGTTCGAGAACCAAAAGAGGCTCAAACAACGACAAAAAATGCTCGTCTCAGGCCTACAAAAAGCCGGTATTAGCTGCCTTAAGAGTAATGCAGGCTTGTTTTGTTGGGTTGACATGAGGCACCTTCTGCAATCCAATACATTCGAAGCAGAGATGGAGCTATGGAAGAAAATAGTGTACCAAGTTCGGTTAAATATCTCACCCGGGTCGTCTTGCCATTGCACCGAGCCGGGTTGGTTCCGCGTATGCTTTGCGAACATGTCCGAAGAGACACAAAACTTGGCCATGAAACGATTAAAGGCCTTCGTTGTAGAGTCCGCCGGCAATGGGAACAGTCACAGCTTAGCTCAGTCCTCTGGGAATTCAAGGAGAAAGTCACTGGCCAAGTGGGTTTTCCGGCTATCCTCTCGTGACCGTGAGCATGAAGATCGATAGCCTGGTCATGGTGTGAACGCATGCACAATTCACTTTGAAATTTTTTTCCTCCGAATATTTTTGGTGGAATTCAAAACATTTTATTTTTTTTGGTTGACCAAATTGGAGAGAGAGAGAGAGAGAGAGAGCACTCTGTCCATGTGGATGTGAAGTGTGGCTTTAGTCAGCCTTGGTTTGTACAAGTTCAAGTCATTAAGTCCGGCCTGCGCCTGTAAATCTTCTTGGTATAATCAAGAAAAGTTTGATAGTATATTTATTTGATTATAGGTATCATGTAGTAATTAATAATGACAAGTGTGAGAACAGGCACATTGCTTACGAGAGCTTACGCGTACGTAATTAATGGCACCGGCGAGATAAGCGGCCAGAGACTGTGGGATGGGCTGCCGACGTTGGCGACTGGTCTTCCCCAAACCTCCCGTACCAATTTGACCATTTTTCACGGTGAACAAACATTTTTGAAAGCGTATGAGTAGGAGAGGATCCAAAATATTCAATAAAATTAGGGTTTGTGAATTAAATGGATTTTACTTTGTTTTTGTGAAGTCTTGAATGGGTTGAGTTGAGAGCACATCGACCTTAATTTCTCTTCAACTGAAAGAAAAGGGTATGCGGAGCAAAAGTAATAACTGTGCATGGAAAGCACGAAAGAAAGGGTTGCTTGCAAGAAATATTTTTTTTAAAAAAAAATTGAATAAGTATGGTTTGTTGAACCTTCTGGGAGTAATGATCACTGCTCATAAAGTATTTTTTGTCTGAGATTACGCTGGGTGTAGTATGTGCTGGCTTCCTCTCCGCGAATCAGAAACCATCTGTAAGGAGCTGTTTGTTTTGAGTGACTTTTGAAGAAATTAACGAAAGCAAAAAGCTGTTTGAATTGATGTTTGGAATATACTTAGTTACCATTATCACTTTCAATGTTATATCACACCACACATACTCACTTAATTCACGCATGCAGATAAGAATTTAGAAATGAATCTGGCTTTAATAAGAAAAGAGAAATTTTAAGAACAAGTTATTCCATTGTAATTTATATCAATTATCATCTATATGGACTAGCTATCCAAGCTAGCTAGTTAGCCTTAAACTTCTAATTTACCCATCTTTCCATCCCATGGGCCTGTCTAAGACACGAAATTTAATATTTTTAATAAAAAAAAGTTGGATTATTGTTTCAATAAAGATTTCGTTAGTTTGGATTTGTTTATCGGCCTTTTATAGAAACATAATATAAGGTTATTTTCCGTTTTCCCATGACATAATATTCTACGGCTAAGTCCTAAGTAGCATTCCAACGACCCATGACCCTTGCATGTGGAGAGGAGCTCGGCAATTAAAGTCTCTGTTGAGGATTGTAGTCCTCCGCAATCCTACTATTGTTTACAGTCCGCAATCCCGCTATTGTTAAACAATAGCGGGATTGCAGAGGACCCAGTTTTCAACAAAAACGCCGGCTTTTGGAATGAGCTTATAAGGCGTCGCCCAAACCTTTTGTTTATAGCTCAAGTGGTACCAGGATCACCCTTGCGATCTCTAAAGGGGGGGAGTTTGATTCCTGGGGACCCGCCCCCAAGTCAATGCTTCGCGGGGACAAATCAACAATAGCGGAATTACGGAGGACCCAGTCCTCAACAAAAACGCCGGCTTTTGGAAGGAGCTTATAAGGCGTCCCCCAAACCTTTTATTTATTTGTTTCCCGCGATGAAGGAGGCGTCCCCAGGAATCGAACCCCGCCCCCTTTAGGGATTGCAAGGGTGATCCTGTTCCCACTTGAGCTGGAGCCGCCCCCAAGCCAATGCTTCGCGGGGACAAATTAACAATAGCGGGATTGCGGAGAACCACAGTCCTCAACAGTCTCAATACTTGATTAGGAGAATATTAATAAATTGGTATTAAGATTATAAAAATATTAAGATGTGGGAATTTTGGTCGATTTCCACATTCTTGTCAACTATATGCATGTGCCCTAGATGCTAAATTATCTGTTTTTTAGCTACACATTCGAATGCCTTCACTTTGTACAATTAATACTCTCGATCGGTACAACTAACTAACAGTCTAACATATCATGAGGTTAGTGCGTTTTTGGTAGGTCTGAGAATATTAGCAAATAATATTAAAAGAAACATTTATCTTCATTTTATGATCTTCTCCTAAAATAATTCTCGTTTTCATTATTATTTCTTTATAAGAACCGAAACATGTCAACAGACTCAACACGGCTTTCTGTTGAGATTTGTTCAACGCGTCCGGGATTTTGGACGGTAGCACAACATGATGTTAAGTATATATCTATTGGACTATTGCATTTTTCAGGAGAATCTATATATAATATCTCCTAAATGAAAAATCAAATATGATTGTTGCAAAAATAATTACATTTTTAATTCGCATATCCAAAGGGGCCTACTGATTTTCTATTTCTTATTTTTTTTTATTTTTTAATTGATTGCAATCTTAGCTACTTCTGATCCAAGAACTCAAATAATAGGTGTACATAAGGTCTCGTAAATTGTTTTTATATAATATAAAATGACAGTGTAGTAAAACTAATTGACTCTTCATGCAGACATGAAACCTTTGATTGATAAAGATGCTTGCATATGTTTAGACATAACAATACAATTAGACATTAATCACCCATGCAATGTCCCCTTGACAAGAAAGGAAATAATATAATATAATCTCTCTTGCAGCTTTAACATAGAGCTTATGTATAGTAAGAGTTCGTCATGGGATTCTACCAAACAAAACAAATGATTATTTGCGGGAACCGGAAACCATCGGAGTAAAACTATAACAATAATCAACAAAAAAAAAAAGGTAGTACACGAAAACTTACTTTTGAGTTACATATATATTTTTCTTGTCCCATCTTTTTCTTCTTCTCTTTTGGTCTTTCTAATGAATTCTAACATGGCTAAAACTTTTCGTCCAAAATTTTTCTTATTAAGTAAGAAAGTATATCTTTGAATCAGCGAAAGCAAAGGTTTCCATCTGCCAAATAATGCCAATAGTTGATAAACATAAAATATCTCTACGCGTTAAGTCATGTAGATCAAAAACAATATTAGCTCTATAATACTCTAAATTATCCTTCGCCCTTAGAATGATTTGGCTGCTAAGAAATCAAAGCAAGTTCACATTAAAATAGAACAGAATTGAAAACAAATCTATCTACGAAACTAACTAGGATTTTTATTCTTTTTATTTTAGATTTTACGGCAGGATGTGACAATTTTGGTTACGTGGTATGGGTGACATGCGCGTTTCACATGATATAGCACATGCTAGGGAACAGAGAACACCGGCAAAATTTGAATAGAGTGGGAGAGGTGGAGGGGAGATCGAAGAGGAGGCCATTAGGGTTTCTTCTCCTGGTTCCTCTTATTGAAGGAGCTATCCAGCAACCTGGAATATGCACCCTTTGTTGATGGGGACCAGAAGGGTCAAACGAACATGGCTCTTTGCCTCTCGTAATAATGCCATTTCACCCATAACCCATACAACAAAATTTAGTATCTTAATTTTGGGTCCCATGGGTCTGCATTGATCATAGACTATCGTGATGTAGAGATTTGTTGGTGAATGATTGATCAATTACAGGATTGTCTTTATTTTGTATACTATGGAAATATATGATAGCTTGTCTCTTTTATTTATCTCATGCGATTGACCAGCAGCACCCTCCATACCCTGATTATCAAATAAATTACCTTGTCATTATCCATGTTCGCTGTCTAATTTTTGGCTCACACCTCAGTTTTAAGATCACTTAATAAAAATGAATATTCATCCAAATGGAAGCTAAAGATTTATTTTTTCCATCCAAAGGTTAAAAATGAAATGACATCACCGAATGCACTCTTAATTGTTTATTCGAACTTAATTAACAGTGTTTTATAATAAATGCAATTTCTATTACATATGATGCAACCACACATATATATAACAAATTTGCATATTCTGGGTTATTGATGTTCAGAAGAATTGGAGTGGTGGATTATTTTTTAATATATCGTAGATAAATATATTCCATTGCAAATTCGATATTTACATGCATTAGTCTATTATCAAAAAGTGACCAAACTAAGCCTCTAATATTGAACAAATTTTAAAATTAGGTCATTAGAAGTTTCTCAAAGGGCAATTGCAATATATGACAAATTTATGGCCTCAGTTGAAATCCCATCCTTGTGACAAAAATTGGATAACAGAAAAGTTTCAGTTGTTGGATCATGCACAGATAAATGAAGAAGAAGCGGTATGATCCCAAAATTAAGATTACTTTTAGAAAGGCTTAAAAATACAATAATGGATCATCAATAATATATATCTGAATCGTACGTTGCGATTTGTGTACTCCAACTAAAATATTAAGTACATTATTTGATCAAACTTTTCCTGATGCGCATGCTGTTAACCAAGAAGCTGTTTTCCAATGTTACACATCATCCTGCAGAGTTTGTCGCTTGACCAGCATGATCGATCACTTCAATAATTCAACAGAGAGTTAGTACTGGTCTCATCAGTACTGAATTAATTTAAGCTGGAAGTGGGAGAGCTGGGGAGGACCCGATTATGGATTCCTTCTGTCTAGCTAAATTCAGAAAATAAATTTATTCTTCTTTCTCTTATATATGGACTTACACTAGTATAATTGTTTTCTAAGTGTGTACTTGGGGAGATATAGTCAAGGCATAGGACTAAATAATATTCAATGAAAAGGAAGAGTGGGGCAGCGGGGTTTTGCCTTTCCTGGTATTAGTTCGGTTAATGTCTTGCATGGTTGGGAAAGAGATGAATTTCCAAGAAAGTTCGTAGGTTATAGAAAGTTTGGCTGGACTTTTGTGCATGCCATGGGGGTGTGTCTAGGAGTCTCTAATGTATTGGGACCTGCTTTGCCTTTTATGGAACAGGATATCTTTATTGCTGCTAAAGTGGTGGAGATATCCCCAATATCCCGCTCCCAATTGTGATAACAGTCATCTATGGCGGTGCCCCAAGACCAAAGGTAAACTCTCAAAGATTGCTTTCATGCAAGATCATTGTCGGAGTTAATGTTGTCTTTAATGAGTTGGTGTGGGTTACACCTACTGTACGACGGTCTCTTTTTATCCATACACAAAGGGAACCCAACTATAGTGCTGACTTGTGAACTAAAACCCCTTTCCTTCAAATTATATCTTACTTTGCACTTGTTCACCCTAACTTTTCTACCATTCATCAGTTTAATATAATTAATCTTGATTTGTTTTCATTACATAATTAGCTCAACCTCAGGTCCTCGACCCCATATTCCATGTATCCTTATAATCTCTAACAAACACTATATATGGAAGAATAAATATTAAAATTCAGATACATTATTGAAGAATAATCGTATATATAGATGTGCATATATACATTTATCAAGTCAAATATGAAATTATGGGATACACAGGAAATTATTGTAGGAGTCCACTGTGTAATGTTTTGTCAAAGAAAATTGCAGACAAAAAAATTCTGTAATTGCGAGAGGTCCGCTTATTTAATTTATCAAATAAAGGATTCGATATTTTCGTTAGCGTATGTACGTACAATGCATACTATATATATATATTCTTTCTTTCTTTGGTGAATATTAAGATGGATGGCTATTTCTTTTTCACGTCTTTTCAAGTCCTCCCTTCATTTTATCTGTCTTTATATGTGGAAACATCTGCAAATGCTACAATACAAGTCCTCCCTTGAGTCCCTTCCAGATGCTTACTCATGATCACAAGTTTTGCTTAAGTTATGCAAATTATATTCTTCTTCCAAAATATGAAAATCGGATTGAGCCATTTAAATTTAAAGATTTATGTAGCCCAGCCCAAATTATTCTTTCTTGGACTTGTTTTGTAGCCCAATCAAACTGAACCACCTTTAATATATTTTTCTTCCTGGGCCGGGGAATAGTGTCTGCACGTTCTTCATCTCAATATAAAAGTGCATACGCATTAGCTTTGCATCTGAAATTGTTAGGGGTTGGATCACATGGGGTTTATGCTTCATTTAACTATGATCAAAGATAGGCCCTCGTCGAAGTAGGCAATCACTATTCACTTGTTATTATGAGTGCCCAAAAATAAAAAACAGAGAATTCAGTATTGGGTTAAAACACTGCACCTACTCGAAGCAGAAGCAGAAGCAGAAGCTAGCGATAGTCTCAAACTAATCTTGTAATTATATGGATGGTAACAATTTCTCTCAGATTTCAGTTTCACCCTTAAATTTTGTCTTTTTTCTTCCATGTTTGTTTATCTAAAAATTGGTGTGCTATCTCAATATGTATTAATGGACAGTCAGAAAGTGAAATTCTCAGTATGTACACAAAGACAATCTATTAGTGGATATACACTCGTTGTTGCTCGTTTCAATTTGTCATGTTTCATTTTGAAAACAATCAACTAGACAGACAATTATATTTTTCCAATGTCTCTGATAAAAAATATATATATTAAATCAGCCAAAGTGGAGAAGCAGAAAATTTCAAACTTGTTCCTGGAGGAAAGAGATATAGTCTGATTTGTTTAATATAATAAATACAAAATTGCTAAATTTAATGATGTGTAGAATAAAGCAATATATATTATATTATGATGATAGTGAGTGTCAATTTCATGAAATAAACAAAGCAGTGAGGTTTTACCAATTTTTGTTTACTACTGTGTCTGTGGGGGATGTCACATAAAAAGACGAAATGGTTGGAAGAAGGTCATGTGGTGCCTGGGCAGGGCAGGGCACGGCAGGGCAGAGTTGAAGGCTTCAATCAAGCCTCATTTTCTGTTTAACTTATTATATAATATCATGGTGATGGCATTGACAGAATGTGCCATTGATTTACATGTAAAAATAAAATAATCTCAAACCTTTGTTGGTATGTTTCTCAAATGGTTGCTTTCGTCAAGGTATCATTCAGACAGACACTTTGCAAAACGACTTTAATGTGAGTTGGAGGAATATGGAGCATGGTATGGACGCCTTCACACAGCTTTTATCTTCTTCTTCACAGAAACTCAGGTGCATACAGCAGTGGCGGCCTTCCACCTATTTCTCTCAATTAAATTGTAGCAATCTTACACAATTTGTCTTCTTGCTGTTTGTTAAGAATGTTTAGAGCATATACTTACATATATAAATTGAATTTCTTTATTGAGGGACGGATACCGCACAATTAATATTTATATACCTGTTAAGTATCAGTACTCCTTTTGTTAGGGGATAAAGATCTAGTCAATAACTAATAAGCTGTTCAAAAGCTATTAAGTTTAACAATTATTATATTTTAATTTATTATTAAATACATCGATGACATAGAAATTAAATCAATCAAAAACTTGTTATAAATTGTCAATGATTTCACAACTAAACACTCCTAGCCAACCCATTTGAATTGTTAATACTTTTGTATTATGTAAGAAAATACCTGTTGATATATAATGTAAGGAACCCTAAAAAGAATAGGTGCGTATATATTTAAGTATAAATTTTTAATGTAATATTTATTTTTTTTAGATGACAATCTTTTTTTTTCTGATAATCTTAAGCATAAAACAAATGAACGTACCGACGAATTAAGAAGATGATTGGCGGTACGCAATTGGGAAGAGTGGCTTTTGATAATTGTTTTTTAATGTAATGGTTTGAAATTTGGAACAACTACTGGACCCTGAAGTTCCCAATGTTGACAAATCAACTATCAATATCAAATCACTTCAGAGATTATGTTAGAAAAGTTAAAAATCAATAATTTAAGATAGCAATCATAAAAGAAACATTTGCCTACCAAATGAAAAGAGGAGGAAAGTCAAGATTAAATATTTGGTAATTTGGTTCAAGTTGCAACAACTCCTTGTGAGCTGTGACATCAATTATTCACCCATCAAGTTTGGCAGCTTTGACCTAATAAAGCTATATAAAACTTTGCAGTATGGGCTAGCTAGCTAGGTCTCATAAAAATTAAAACTTATAACCAAAATTAATGATATATATGATATATACTCTTAGTTATTTTGCCATATTTGATGACAATTAATTATTAGGATCTGTGGAAAATGTAGGCAATTAATAATTCTATAGGGCATATGAAAAGGAAACTGTAACGGCTGGATAACTATGTACTCCGTTAGAGTATAAATTAGGACATGCTAAAGTCGTCGTCCCTCTATTGGTCTTTGTGATTAAATGCTTTTGATAATTATAAAATCAAATAAGCAATATATGGCGTTGAATTCACAATCACAGGGCGAATGGTATTTGACTATTTGTCATCGGTAAAACTGGTCTTCCAACGAGAAAGTTAGAAAGTAAAATAATAAATTCTTTGGAAAAGTAAAGGAGATAAGGCAGTAAATTTTGACAATTTCATCATCATGCCGATCGAGGAAATGTGTGGATTTAGTTTATTCAAAAAATGTAATACTGCAAGTGGATCTCTCAGTGTTGGATATAATAATTAACTTGATTACAAAAAAAAAAGTTTTTTAAGAATATTTCCCAGTAAAGGTATTTTTCTAAGACTATCAATTATAGAAACTGAGACATCTTTATAGTTCTGTAGTGTTTGATTTATTTTGAAAAAATAACTTCCAATTCTGTTGACTATCACATTGTGAATATAAAAAGAAAATTATTTTCTTACACCAGACGACTAAACAAGGGGGCAAATTAATATTGCTAGAGTATTAATACTCCCTCCGTTTCAAATTATCTGTCGTTTAAGGTAATGGCACAAGAATTAAGGTAGTTATTAAATAGTCTTGATTCT